>CM035174.1:657394-819414 GCA_020205615.1 Panax quinquefolius | reverse complement strand
TATTTAGGTTTTTCCCGATTTGTAACGCTATAACCTGAGTTCTATAACTCCGATGACCATGAAATTTAAACTGGAAGCTCACGTTAACATGTGTAAGGTCCTGCCAAGATTTGGGAATTTTGGAGTTAAACTTGAGGTAGCTAATTTCTTAAGGAATTAGTTAGAAATTGATTTTTGAAAAATAGTAAATGAATTTTAAAAATTCGAGAAAATATATTTTCATTATGGGACTATATTATGCTAAATCCCAGAAAAGAAATATTTTTGGGGCTGATTTGGTATTTTCATGAAAATAGTTTAATTACTGAACATATGAGTTAAATATGTTATGTGAAGTAACAAAGTTGAAGATAGGATTTTATGGCTAGAGAATCCTATATATAGTATATGCATATTTTTTTTGATGAGGATTTGATAATTGGTGATGATATCTTATGAGTATGACATTTTGAATGATTAAATGCATTATATGGTAAAAGTGTAAACAATTAAGATAAATTGTTTATAAATTTAAGAAGTGATTAAAATATTGTTATAATATTAATGTTATTAGATTATGAGATTATTAAATGATTGATAACATGGGGATATTCTTGAATCTGGATAAATTATATTATAAATGTTTAATATTTATCCTTTATCTCATTTGATTGATTCTTTATATCATTATCCTCATGTTTATATTATGTTGAAAGTCATCATCGTATTCTGTAGTGCATAGATGAACTTGGTATGATTATGACCACGGATTATTCGGTATAATCATAACCGTAAATGAATACACAATTATCTTTGGCCGTAGTGCATGGATAATTTGTGGTCGTGATACTAATGAATATCCTTGGCCTGTAGTGCAGGGATGATTCGATGATGTGGATTAATTATTGAAATGAGTCTCAAAGATGAAATATTAATTCATGGATGTGTTCAAAGTCATCTGTGGCTTACGTGCATAGATGGACTTGGTATGATTATGACCAGGGATTGTTCGGTATAATCATAACCGTAATTGAAAACACAATTATCTTGGCCGTAGTGCATGGATAATTTGTGGTCGTGATACTAATGAATATCCTTGGCCTGTAGTGCAGGGATGATTCGATGATGTGGATTAATTATTGAGCTGAGTCTCAGCAATGAAATATTAATTCATGGATGCGTTCAAAGTCATCTGTGGCTTACGTGCATAGATGGACTTGGTATGATTATGACCAGGGATTGTTCGGTATAATCATAACCGTAATTGAAAACACGAATATCCTTGGCCAGTAGTGCATGGATAATTCGTGGTCGTGATACTATTAAGCTGCGTCTCAGCATTATTGGTTTTACAGTTGTATATCTTTAGCCTGTAGTGCAAAGATGAATTGTTAATGAATAGCTTTGGCAGATTTCAAAGATGAATTTAATATTTTTAAACGATAAAGGTATTCAAGGTATCCTCATCTCTTTATCATACTAGGTATTACCCTAATTTCGAGGGCGAAATTCCATAAGGAGGGAGATTGTGAGACCCCGTGATTTTTATTAATAAAGATTTAAATTTGGTCGAAATAATTTTTTAATATTATGGTGTGAATTTAAGATAATATTATAGTTGTGGGTAGTATTTATAAATTTTGCAAAGTATGCAGTGGTTATATTATATTCGATTGGTCAGGAATATTCGGTTTAGCAGGGGAATATTCGTACAACTACTCAATCATTGGTGGACCCCACAATGTAATTATTGTCGGATTGAGAAAAAACGACAAAAATATTTTATTGAAATAACGGCGGAAGTTTTACCGTAGTTCTTGTTGAACTACTCGGTAGTAAAAGTACAATGTCGTTATGTGGTTGCAGTAGCACCTGCACGGTATTGATTATTGATGCTTATGTGAGAAGTCACTCGGTTTGATTCCATTATTGTCGATTAATAATATGAATTATTATAATGATAATGACGTTTTGTTTTATTAGTATTATTAACGTAATAAAACGAAACATCTTTTATATAAAATAGAATACTTTATTAAAGTTATTCTATAAATAGAATATATTATATTTTATTATGCATAGTGTTGCATAGTGTTTTTGCATAGTGTTTTGCATAGTATTGCATAGTGTTTGCATAGTAAAATGTTTTATATAAATAGAATATATTATATTTTATTTAAAAGATTTTTTCTTTAAATATGGACCGTCGATTAAAGTAAATCAATCTGGACCGTCATGGATTAATTACTATGCATTCCATTTTCCTATAAATAGAAGCTCATTCCTTCATTATTTTCTTACGAATTCATTGAAACTCTGAGAGAGAAATTATAGAGAGAAGTTATAGAGAAAATTATAGAAAGAAGAAGAGTATTACCGCTACTTCACTACTTCTATATTCGGTTCTTTTACGGTAAGGGTGTTATTCTTCTTCTTGAAGAGAACTTACATTATTCCATTCACTATTATTACATTGGAATAACTTTGTAAAAGTGATATACCCTATACATAACCTTGTATATCGGCATATCCTATACTTGGTGAAATCCTTATGTTATTCCATTCTTATTTATTACATTGGAATAACTTTTGTATCTGCTGGTTTTACCCTATACTTGGTGACATTCTTCTATTATTACGTTGGAACATCCATGCGTGTGTTTTACACCTGACACAGGTTCCGCTCTTTATTATTATTCTGCTTGGAACATCACATGCAGTGTTTTACACCTTAATCACAGTTAAAATTTTATCATTACATTGGAATATCCTATCTCATGTGTTTTACACGGATCTGGTTCCATCTTTATTATTACATTGGAACATCCACAGCTTGGTGTGAATTTCACCCGACACGGTTACTTTATTATTATTACATTGGAATAACTTTGCCTATCATGGGCAATACCGCATGCATGGTGATTTCTTTTTGTTATTTCATTCTTTATTATACCCAGGTTGGTTAAAACTTTGACTTCTATACTCCATGAAATTAGTAGAATATCCTTGATATTTGCGTTTCATCCAATATCTTTTCATGGAAATATTCTTACGATCATTATTGAATTTTACTCTCTGAAAACAAAGATTATCGTGTTGACAATTTGGACGTTAATAATTCATGGATTAAATAATTCTTGAACTTGTTTTATTGAATTACTATGTCATTGTCATCATCCTCATGTTATATTATGTTATCTTTGGCTTACGTGCGTAGATGAACTTAGTATGATTATGACCGAGGATCATTCGGTATAATCATGACTTGATATAAATGATGTGACAAAAGTCCTCGGTGGCTTTTAATGCAAATTGATGGATAGTTTTTGGTATGATTATGACTGGGGTGATTCTTTATAGTCATGACCATTAATAATTTGATGAAAATCTTTGGCCAAGTGTGCGGGGATGATTAGATGTGTGGTTTATTATTGTTTGAGTCTCGGCGATAAAAATTGATGAAAACCTTTTAAAACCTAAAGGATAGTAGACTTTATTCTCTACTGACTCTTTTAATGGATTGCTTATTCACCATGCAGTTAAACCGGTTGTCTATATTGTATTTTATCGCTTTAACATCTGTTGAAGGCTAATGATAATTTATTCTCATTATCTTAGTCATAATATTTCTTCTTTGGGCTAGTTGAGCTCACCTTTTCTTTCATTGTTCTCTTCGAAAAATGAGAACATATATTTGAGACGAGCCTGGGAACGAAGTAATGGTCCGGAGGATAGCATTAGTAGTCCTCACTATTACGTAAAATAGTGTGATAATAGTTGTAATGAGGACTCCTTTTGAGTTTGTATAATATCTAGTAGACAATATTTGTATTCAAACTCACGCTTTATGTCGTATTGTATACCACATGCTTATATTAGTAAGTTGTATTTGAATTTATGTACCATGTAAGTGGCGACCCAAGATGGGTGGCGTATACCTAATTTTGGAGGCGTCACATATATATATATATATATATATATATATATATATATATATATATTAATATTTTAATAAATTTTCGCTTTGGTGTTCTAAGCAATTTCCTATAAATAGGATGATTAGGTTAGAATTGAAAATCACACCAGAAACTGAAGTTTTCTCTCTCTATATTATCGAGCTTATTCTTGTGAGTATTTTGAGTATACTTTGAGTATTGGTATACAAAGGTGAAGTTCAAGTCATAGCCTTTATATCCTGTTTTTGACTAAACATCTTTCGAGGTAAGGGATGTTATTTTATTCGAAAATGATATTATTTCTTCAATATCATTATCTTGAAATATTGGTTGGAAATTTTATCAAATTTGAACTTTTTCATGTCTGGGTTACTATTCATGAGTTACTATTCACGAAGTTACTATTCATGAGTTACTATTCACGAAAGTTACTATTCACGAGTACTATTCACGAAGCGTGAAGATGTTTTTATAAAATTTCTATCTTTTGGTGTAAGAGTTACTATTCACGATATACTGCACTTATTCAATTAATCTTACACTATTCACCAAAAAATAAAATTTCTTCTTTTTGTCCAAAATATCTATTATGGATACTAGCTTTGATTGTATCCATGTTTTGATCATTCTTGAATTTTACTCCACACCGATTACTTATGAAGTATTTTTGAACTTGGATTGTTTAAAATACTGAATCCTTAATATTTGTTCTTTTGTTTCACCTTGAATTCGCTTTTCTTTTGAAATATTTTTCGTCATCCTCAGTCCTAAATGATGATATTACCAATATCTTTGGCCCAGTAGTGCAAAAGATGAATGATTTCTTGATGAATATCTTTGGCCAGTGGTGCAAAGATGAACAAGTGTTTAGATGAACATGATCGATGATTAATATCTTTGGCCCGTAGTGCAAAGATGAACAAGTGTTTAGATGAACATGACCAACTGATGAATATCTTTGGCCTGTAGTGCAAAGATGAATATTTGATTCTAGATATATATTAATTGATATTACAGGGATAAAAGATAGACGATGAACTTTTAAATTCATACATAGAAGATAGTAGTTTGCATTCTCTACTTAACTCTTCTAATGAATTGTTGTTTCATTATTGATTGTTGATTTAAAACTGTTGTCTATTGTATTCTATTAGATTTTTCCTGTTGGAGACTAACGATAATTTGTTGTATATTATCTTAGTCATAATATTCTTCTTTGGCTAGTTGAGCTCACCCTTTTCCTTGTTGTTCCATTTTTCTTCTCGGGGAGGCGAGAATGTAGCGAGTACTACTAATCGAGGGTATGGAATGAAGGTTCTAGAGAGAGTTGTTTAGTAGTCCTCACCATTTTGTAAAATAATGTATCAATAATTATGATGGGGATTTATTTGCGTGTGGATATTATCTAGATGGTAATATCTGTATTTACACTCACATTTATATGTTGTAATAATAAAGTTGTAGTTATTTACGTACCATGTATTTGGCGACTCGAAATGGGTTGGATGGAATGGACCTATTTTGGGGGAGTCACAATTGGTATCGAGCTTAGGGATATGATCTCCGGCGGAGATCGGGAATAGAACTAGGAGGGAGAGATGAGTAAAATCCTTTCGCTAGTGTGTCCTACCTAAGCTTATTTGTTAGTTGGTTAGTATATAGGGATATTATGTGATATATTGATTTCCTTAATTAACCCTTGTTTTTTATAACATGATGTTGAGAATGTCGATTGAGAATATTAACAAAGGGAGTAAATGAGATCGTGGAGATGCCTGTATTTACCAACGAGGAGAACGTCTGCAACAATTTGGCAAGGTACCTCCTGTGAACAACACCACTTTGGCGAGGATGATGAACGAGGGGATGTTTAGATGCTTCTTCTTGCAGTTCATGCAAAAATCGACGAGGGAGACTCGTGTTCAAAATATGAGGAGGAAATGATAGCAATTCACGGGTGGTCACAAATGCCGAGTTCAAAGAGTTGGGACCACCGAGATTTCGGGGAAAGCCGGATCCGATTAAAGGCGGAGACGTGGGTCAAACAAATTACCAAGATATTCGATGTCTTGGGATGCACGGAGAAACAGAAAGTTCCATTCGCTACTTTTATGTTCCGTGAACGAGGCGGATTCTCGGTGGGAATCAGTGAAGCGTACCCATCCAAATTTTTTCGGCAAAGATGCCGGGAGACGCGTTTGAAATAGTTCAATGACAAGTACTTCCCTGAAAGTATTCCTCATATGAAGGAAGTGGAGTTTATTAGACTGAAGCAGAATAACATGACGGTGTCCCAGTACGAGGCGAAGTTCGCTGAGTTATCCAGGTTTTCACCTCATTTGATGGACAGTTGTTGGCATGATCATGACTATTGATGAATACACAAATATCCTTGGCCCGTAGTGCATGGAATTTGTGGTCGTGACCCTAATGAATATCCTTGGCTGTAGTGTAGGGATGATGTGGATTATTTATTAAGCTGAGTCTCAGCGATAAAAGTGATGAAAAACTTTTTAAATCATAAAAGATAGTAGATTCTATTCTCTACTTGACTCTTTTAATGGATTGCTTGATCCGCTACAGTTAAACTTGATGTCTATTGTATTTTATCAGTTTAACATTGTTGGAGGCTAATGATAATTTATTTTGCATTATCTTAGTCATAATATTTCTTGCTGGGCTAGTTGAGCTCACCCTTTCTTTCACTGTTCTCTTCAGAAAATGAGAACGTAGCTGGGACTAGTCGGGGAACGGAGTGATGGTCCGAGATGGTGTCTTAGTAGTCCTCACTATTCTATAAAATAGTGTGATAATAAATGTAACGAGGACTATATTTGAGAATGGATATTGTCTAGAAGACAATATTTGTATTTAAACTCACAGCATATGTTTGGTCGTATTATACACGACTGCTGTATTATTAGTTTGTATTTGAATTTTGTACCATGTATTGACGACTCAAGATGGGTAATATATACCTAATTTTGGGGGCGTCACAGTTGGTATCAAAGCTTAGGGATATGATCCCTGGCTAAGATGTGAGACAAGAACTAGGAGGGGAGAGACAGGGAATTCCTTCGCTAGTATGACCTACCTAAGTTTATGTGGTATTTATTTGGTCGGTTAGAGTATAGGGATAATATGTGATTTGTTAATTAACCTTTGTTTTGTGGCAGTGTTTGAAAATGGCATCCGAGAATGTTGAGAACAGCAATGGAGCACAGGAGACCATTGAGTCTCCACGATCAATAATCGAGACAATGTGCAACAGATGGCGATAATCCTCCGTAAACAATAACACCGATCAATTGATGAACGATGGTACGTTTAGAGCTTTTTAGAATTCATGCAACACCAAACGAGAGAGACTCGTGTCCAAAATGCGGTAGAAAACACCGATAACTCTCTCGACGGTCCACGCTTAGCGCTTTAAGGAGCAATTCATGCAACAACGAAGCGGAGGCGCCTCCCATCCATAATACAGTGGAAACAATGGCAACCCACGATTGGTCACCGCTAAGCGATTCAAGGAGCTGGGACCACCGGAGTTTTTGGAGAGCGAGAACCACTTAAGGCGAGACGTGGTTAAAGTAAATCACCAAGATATTTGATGTCTTGGGATGCTCGATGAAAAAAGGTTCCTTTTCCACCTTCATGTTATGCGAGGAGAGGCGGATTCTTTGGTGGGAATCAGAAAAAGCGTACTGACTGACACACTCAAAATGTCTTGGGAGAAGTTCCAAGAGTCATTCAATGATAAGTACTTTCCCGAAAGAATTCGTCACATGAAGGAGGTGGAATTTATCAAGTTGGAGCAAAACAATATGACCGTGTCGCAATACGAGGCTAAGTTTACGGAGTTATCCCGGTTTGCATCCCATTTGGTCGATAATGAGGAGAGAATGACGCGAATGTTTCTGCGAGGTTTGAAACCCAATATACGTCAATATCTCATTTCTCACAAACTTTGTTTATATTCAGATGTTGTGAATAGGGGCTCGATTATTGGAGCGCGATAATGAGTCAAAGACAACCAAAAGGCAATGACCAACAACGATAATAATAATATCTGGGGTGGCAGCATCGTCTAACAACGATAACCATCGTGGGGATATTATCATACCAAGAATGGTAACCATTTAAATGGTAATCATGGCCAAGATAATAAGAATGGGCATTTTAAGAAGAGAAGGTTCAACAATGACGTGAAGATGCTCGGCACCAAAGACCGTTTCAAAGGAAGAAGAACGCCCATCGGTCAGATGTTTCAAATGCGGACAAGAGGGACACATCCGTCAAATTATGCGCAAAGAATCCAAAGCGTGTTTTAATTGCGGAAGAGAAGGTCACCTAGCTCGATTTTGGTCGTATGGTGAAGTCAAGTCCAACTGGGATAGTGATGTCAAAGGATGTCCCGGACATGCCAAAGCCGGTAGTTTAAGAAAGAGCATTTTTTTGTCGTGACGAGGAACCTGAATAAAATTTTCACGGGTAAGTTAATCATAAATTCTTGCGAAGTTTATACTGTGTGTTGAATCTGGGTTCTACTCACTCTTTTATTTCACCTAGTTGTGTTCAATGTTTGTACTTAACTCCAGAGAAGTTAAACTTTGATTTATCTATTGAAACTCTGTTGGGAGAAACCTTCGTTACCTCCACTGTTTATAAATTTTGTTTGATTCATATCGATACCCTCACGTTACCTGTCGATCTTATCTCCTTGAAAATACTTGCCTTTGATGTAATTTTTGGAAACGATTGGTTAACTACTCATCATTTTTTTTGTAAGGTTTTTAGCTTTCATACTCCTAACCAACCTTTATTATGCGAATTCAAAGTAACCAAACCACTAAAGTCAATCATTGTCATATCGAAGCCATAAGTAAAGAGCCCGATCCTTTCATTGTTGACTTCCTCGTGTGGAATGCACCGCTTTAGGACTTTCTCTACTTGACTCTTCTAATGGATTGCTTATTCCATTGCAGATTAAACCGGTTGTCTATTATATTTTATCGGTTTAACATTGTTGAAGGCTAGTTTTTACAATTAAAATAAATCTGAATAAGTGTTTATGCATGTACTATACTTTGGAACTTAATTAGAAACTCGTTAAACAAATATGAGTGAATGTCTAACAAAGAGTCCCCATATTCAAATAATAAAATAAAATATATTTAATGAAGTAATATATGATAATGTAATAAAAAATAAAATAATTAAATTAAAATTAAATTAAATATATTATAGCTAACTAAATTAACATAAAATAATTAAAATAAACTAAGTAGCATTTACTTAGATTTCTACATATATGTACTATACTTTACAACTTAGAAACTCATTTGACAAGTAGGACTGAATGTCGAATAGTAGCTCCAGTATTCAAATAATAGCATATACTTAGTTTTCTATTCGTAAAATAAACTAAGTAGTATTTGCTTAATTTGTCACAATCTTGATAAACTCAATATATACATGTGCATGTAGTATAGGTTGGAGTTTAGAAACTCGCTTGACATTCACTCATTAGAAGTGAATGTCGAATAGAATCTAATATATATATTCTTTGGATGTTATGTCTCTCATTTAGGTCGGTGTCAATTCACGGGATACTTTTTTTGAGGATTTTTCAGCTGATGTTTCTACATGTTCTCCGAGTGCATACTTAGACTAAGCTGTCTTAGTCTATTTTGTGTACTTAGACACCATGGGGCGGTGCTGCTGAAATTTTCTTAAAACAGAAGAAACGTGCTCTAGGTTGGCACTAGTGAGGAGATGCATCCAGGAACATGATAGAATCCTAACCCCTATAGAGTGGACATAATGTCAAATATAATTCATGCATGAACCACATACATGAATATTATTATTCTAATTGTATATTTTGTTCAATTAAAGATGTTAGCCGACTAGAGTTGGATGTACCGTAGGATACGGGTTGATGAGAGGGGATTAGTTGATGCGTATCGTGATGGGGTGTGCAATTTTATAAACAAAACAATAGAACATGCTGATAATCTGAACGAAAAGATGAGATTCTTGTGTCTCAAGTGGAAAAACATCATCTGGAATAAAGCTGGTGAAATTAAATTTGACTTATTTTCACGTGAGTTTGTGGATGGGTATTCAGTATGGATTCATCACCACCGAAAATATAGACCAACTAATTTATGGGGATTCATACGACGATTCATATATAGAAGATAGTAGATTTCATTCTCTACTTAACTCTTCTAATGAATTATTATTTCCTCTGCGAATGTTGATTTAAAACTTATTGTCTATTGTATTCTATTATATTTTTCCCTGTTGAGGACTAACAATAATTTTTTTATATTATCTTAGTCATAATGTTCTTTTTTAATCGGGCTAGTTGAGATCACCCTTTTCCTTTTTGTTCCATTTTTCTTCTCGGGAGGTGAGAACATAGCAACTTTAGGTAAACTTTATTAATAAACTTCTATTAATAAACTTTATTAATAAAATAAAGTTTATTAATAAATGAATATATCTGAGTTTTAGAAGTTGTTCTAGTAGTCCTCCCTTGAATTATGACCCCATTCCTTGCAAAATCCACATTTCAATGATGTTCCTTTTCTCTTCAAAATTGTACCTTCTAGATTTGAATCTAGGATATCATTACTTTTCCTCCTAACAACTTTAGGCCTGCCTAAAGGGGTATGTTTAATCTGGTGGCAAAGGTGGCTCAATCTAGTAGGATCCCACTTAGATCACGTGCCTTATAGGCTCAATGTTATGATGCTTAACCTTTAAATACATGTCAATGGTTAAAAACTCATGTACATATGTGTTTGGATCATGTCCTATTTTGTTAATGCATGACATAGCATGATCACAATGTATTCTACACAAGTCCCACCTCCTACAAGTATATGTTTTTTTTCTAAATCCACCACAAATGAGAAACCCCCTGAAGTCATAGTTATAGTCATAGTTCCTGTATAAGTTCATGATACAATGTCTATGTTTAGCATTTGGGACCAAAACTTCTAAAGCATTAATCAAACCCTGGGGACAAAAAAAAGGAAATTTATCAAATTGGCACAATAAATAGGATAATTGATTAAATAAAATAAATTATAAATGGAGAGAGGTTTATACCTTTTGTTTATCTGAAATGAATTCCAACCTCCATCATTTGCAATCCCAAGATCTTCCACCAACAAGTTCATAAACCACAATCAAGATTGAGTGTTCTCAGATTCAACAATGGCCCAAGGAACTGGCCACATCCCATTGTTAGGGTCAACACCAACTGCAGTTAATAACTGACCCACATATGGCCCTTTGAGAAAACAACCATCAAGCCCCACCAGTGGTCTACACCCCAATTTAAATCATTTTTTTAGTGGCTGCAGACATACATAAAATCTCAAAAATCTGTCTAATCCATGCCCATGCTCAGGTTCTGCTCTCTTCAAGATATAAGAACTCCCAGGCATGACTCTTCTAAGCTCTGCAGCATAGTCCAAAATCATTCCATACTCCCCGGTCCTCAACACCCCCTTCAATGTTTTTCATTGTTTTTTTCTTAGCTCTGTATGCTAGGCTCCTTGATACCCCAATATCCAAATCTTTAACTACTTTAGTATGAAACTAATCTAATCCCCATGTTGGATTCATCCGAAGATCATCTTCATATTTTTTAGGAATCTAATCTGCATTTATACAATAATTATCCCACTCTCTGCCACATGTATGCACTTTTTGTAATATAGTGATTTTAAATGAAAGCTCTCTTTGCACATTTGCAGCATAGAAGTACCATATACATGGATCCACACACCTTGCTTGGATCTTATTTGACAGGTTCTTCTTTAAATACACCTTCCTTGTTTGATGCCATGATTCTTGATTGCTGCCCTTACTTCAGTTACATTGGAAAATGTCATTCCCAACTCAAACTCAGGATCCTCTATGTTACCATCACTGAATTCTGGATACTCTTTATGTTCTTGTTCAGGTGGTTCAGGATCAAACTCATCAACCCTAGGCATCTTTTCCACATCAGAGTCATTATACTTAAGAGGATGAAAATCCTAGTTTATATGGTTCTTCTAAACCAATTTGGGTTTCTGCAGTTGATTTTCCCTTCCCTTTGTTAATGTGAAATCTTTTTCCTTTTTCAGAACATTTTTCCTTGCCTTTCTGTGTTACAGTTGCAGTCTCATCCCCAAATGCATAATCCTCACCCCCCCCAGTGTTATCATCCTCTGCCCCATCCCGAGCCCCCCAATCTTATCACCCTCTGTCCTATCGCCAACCCCTCAGTCTTATCAACCTTTGCCCCATCCCCAGTCCCCCCCAGTCTCATCCCACTCCCAAATTTCATCATTCTCTTCATCCTCAGTTGATTCTTCCACATAACTATCTACGTAACTTTCATCAGTTCACTCTGTTTCATAATCCCTAACTGACATCAAATCTATGCATTCATTATTATTCCCACCTCCTTCAACTTCAAATTCAACTGTAAAAGTGTCCGCCATGGATAAATTTAACTGTAAAATATTCTTTATCGCCTGCAAAGTCACAAACACTGTTGGTTAAATGTGTGGACCACATCATATTTAATTTCATAAAATCCAAAAAATGTGAAGTAATAACTACAAAATCTTATATATTTATCATCAAAAGGGTCCACTACCCAACTTTATACTATTCAATGATGGATACCATTCCACTTTACAACAAAAAGAAGTCACTAAACTAAAAAAAGAACACAATAAAATACAAAAAGAACACGCTTACGATATTTTTGGACACCCTGAAGTCCATAAACGTCATTGTCTTCAGAATCCCTCAAGAATTTGTTGTCAGCCATTGTTCCACTTACGATATTCGCGAACCCTAGTCGGTCTTGATTTGGGGATTTTTGTCTGCTTCAGATCGCGAAAGTAACCCTTTGGATTTTTGTCTGATAACCATCACGCGTGCATAATCTAGGAAAATTTTATTTTCAATGTAAACTATCAAAACTACCCCTCTGTAATAAACATTACAAGCTTTAGCCGATCACTTTTGCCTTAGCCGGTCACTTTTGATCGGTTAAGTGACGAAAGTGTGCATTTTGTTACGTATGTTTGAAGTTTGGGGTGTACTTAGATACCTTTTTCAGTTAGGGTGCAAACCTCAACATGTGTAAAATTTGGGGTGCAAAGTGTCTTTTAATCAAAGTTAAATTATATAATTAGTACCACTAAGCATTTGATTGAATAATATAACCACTTATTTATAAGTTTCTAATTAATTGTTCATCATTTTTTGATGTATGAATAAGTTTAAATTATAGTTTAAAATATGTTATTATTGGTAAGGGTATAATAGTCCAAACAATATTTTTTTTATCCAATCCTTTAATTAATCCAGAAAAAAAACAAACATAACATTGGATTATTTTAAGTTATCCATGAATAATCACATAGAAAACAAACATGCGACTAGAACTATTTAATTCTAGGATTAATAGTCTTGGAATTATAATCCCATGGATTATAATTTCGGAATTATAATTCTTGCAAATAAACATGACATTGGATTTATAATCTTGTTCCAAGTATAATTCTTATAAATAAATATAGCCTAAGTGAACAATTGTTCAATTGAGAGAGAGATCAGAGTGATGTGGTTCACGTGACTGCTCCAAAAACACATTAACAAACACATTAATGCGTCACGTAATAAACCAGTCAGCAATATTAATTTTCTTTTATTTTTTAATGCCGCGTCATATTAAAACAAACGACAGCTTCATACTTTTAACGGAATGGGTTATTTATATTTTTATTAAATATGACATTGTATAAAAGCTCGCCCCCGCTAGACCTAAATCTGGGTTGTCCACGCTTCGGCCATAACCTCGACTATATATGTCCCTAAAGACATAACCACCTCTCGCGAAAAGGAGGATATTTTTGTTTGAGCCCCACGTCTTAATTCCAAAGAAGAAACTTTTTTATATAAAATTGGGAGTTTTTATTTTCTTCTTTTTTCCTTTTTTAAATTTGGTATGTGTGGGGCCTAATCCTACTGGTCGGTGGAATTAATTCCTAAAGATATTAGGATTTTTTTTAATAAACCGGATTCTTTCCAAAATCAAAAAGGATATCTATATATATATATATATATATATATATATATATATATTATTGACTTTCTTCTAGACATAGTCGATTATGTGAGTATATTGTTACCTATCAAGATTAAAAACAAGATTAAAATCAACGATGAGTGAGGTTATTAGGCTAGCTGTGTGACGTCGGCGGAAAGAAAATAAAGACAATAAATTGAGGGATTATTAAATACATTAGCTTGGTTTAATTTGAGAGTATTCATCTGCAGTTATTACTCAATAATTAATAGCTTGAAGACTTTAATTAATTCAAATGATAGTGGTGAAATAATTTGAGTTTTATTTAAATTAAAGTATTCTTGTGCTCTCTCTCAATTTTTTGTTATTTCAAGTTTTAGTACTAAAACATGGAATGATTATTTATACGATCATAGTGGAATTTTTCTAGATGCGTCACGTAGTTTTTTTACCTCTTAGTTCACGTAAAATCTAGTGTATGTGCTTTTACTAAAAAATTATACTTTAAGCAGTTAAATCTAATATTTTTACTTCTTAATTTTTTTGGTTTTAGAAGGTTTTTCACGTAAAAATTTGGTGTCTTGTACTTGGTAGTTTGTTTGTCGGAAAATTCTTACTTCTTAATTTTAGAGAGTTTTTATTTAAGATTTGGTGTCTTGTGCTAAACTTATTTTCATATTACTATTTATTTATTTGGTGGGATTGCATAATATTTGTTTGGCGTGTTATTGGTAATTTGGTCTTTAATTTATAAGAGACCGCTTTTAGTTGCAAGGGTTTTTTTCAACACTAACTTGTCAATGTATATGTTTTCATGTATGTATGTAGCTTATAAATAAGATCAATGGAGTTAACTGCGTTCAATATGCGAGCACCGCAAGAGTCTACTATATTTCCCCATTAACTTTATGGAGGTATCTTTACTTGGGTTTCAAGCATATAGAAATCTCATGTGTTTGCCCCGAACGATCTGAAATTGTTGGTGCGAGAGATTGTCGGTTGTTGAACAAAACATTATCGTGCACCCCGACTTGTGTGAATCTAAATAGCATTGGAGCAAAAAAGAAGAAGAAGATTTGACAAATATCGACGATTAACAATGCAATGTCGTTCGGATCATCATGATCAACAATATGTAATTCCCTCGAGAATTAATAAACTTGCTAGTATAATACCTAGGTGGGTTAGACATGAAAACTGTCTGAGAAATGTCTTGATTGGTTTATGTTTCATAGTTTCAACCATTCTTTTCAACACTTGCCTAGTTGCGAGAAATATGAAGAATCCAGCACATTTCGTTTTATCATCTGCTTGGAGAGCAGAGACTATTCTGAGTGGACTAGTAGAAGAGTTAAGGTATTTGTATAATTTTGAATGGGTACATGCAGGTTGGAAAATACTTCCCCCAACCCACCCTACACGTATTCAAGTGGAGTCGATATTTGGAGAGATCATTAACGCATTGAATGTTGGATTAAAGTTAGAAGGTGATAAGCGTATGACGACGACGAAGATACTTTCAAAGGTGACCCATCAAAAATTGATTCATTTCCTACGATATGAGAGAAGAGGTGTTTAACAGGCTCGCTGATAGATATACTTCCTCACACTTCGAAGGACATAATTGGAAACTGGATGTTGTGGATAGCCGTATCGCTGTAGCTTATTATAATAGAGGATTACGCAGGATTGGAATCACTACCAGGGAAATTGAGTACTATTGCAACTCAAAGCGGACATTGCAAACTATTCTTGGGCATGAGGTATGTTATGATGGAGTAGTAATATATTACACATGTTTTAGAACTTACATGAATTATAATGTTTAAATAAATCTTACATACTAATATTCAAACATGTCCGTGCTTCGCATGAGTTCATCTACTAGTTTTTGTGAATAATAACTTAAATTTGTTTTTGATTAGGTTGGTCATGGTGTATGTTCAATCTCAGAAACCCATACCCATTACCTGAAGTTGTTAACTTTCATATCTTTCATCTTCCCTAGTAATTTCACAGCTGTGCCTCTAATTATCTTCATCAAATGGTATAATATGAGGTATGAATCTTTCTTTCTTTAATTTGATTACTTAATCTACAAAATCTCTACATGTTTGAATCTTGTTATATATATATATATATATATATATATATATATATATATATATATATATATATTTATGATTTATAGTAAGCATTTGCTTTGGATAGTATTTCAAAGAAAGCGGATCATGCATGCAATTAATCCGTAGATTCAACTGCCCAAAGAGAAATTGACAACAACTTTTAGGGGTGTTTGATAAAAATTGAATGACTCTAAATCAAATCTGAATGAGTTTGAATCAATGAAAAAAACTGCTTTGATAACCCATATATCTTAAAGATCCGAATGACATATTTTTAATATTTTACCCTCCGAAAAAATTCAAAGTTGTTGTAAATTTATTTAATATTACATAATATAATAGTTAATATTTTTTATTATTTTATTATTATTTTTTTAATTTTTTACTTCATTCACCAACCATTCAAATTTATTCGGACCAAAATTTTGGACTTAACCATTCACCAACGATCCTCGTCGATTAAGCCATTCAGATGATTTTTTTTCAAAACAATCGCACTTAATGATTCAGCCACTTACCGATTCAGCCATTCAGACCCATTAAGTTCTAAACAAACAGCCCCTTAGTAGTGGCTAAGAGGATTTTTTTTAATGGCCGCTACTCTTAGTATTGGCTAGAGAATTCTGTTTTTTCTAGATTCTACTAAGAGTAGAGGACAGGAAAATTGTCTAAAACACACACACCTTAGTTAGATTTAAATAGTTTCAATATATAAAATATTTTTTTAAATAATTTCTTAAGTAATAAAATTTAACATTGTCAACTATGCCTAATGTATTTAATTTTATAAATAATTTCTTAAGTAATAAAATTTAAAATTGTTAATTATATTCAATATATTTATTTGTATGAATAATTTCTTAAGTAAAAAAATTTAACATTGTCAACTATATTTAATGTATTTATTTTTATAAAATATTTGTATAAATAATTTCTTATGTAGTATAATTTACATTGTCAATTATTGTGACAATTTGATTATGTAAAATTTAAGCTCCTTATTGTAATACAACTTAGAATTACCTTACAAACTAATACATTGAAACTATTTAAATCTAACTAAGGTGAGATTGTTTAAGACATTTCTCCTTATCTCTACTCTTAATAGAGACCAACAAAAAAAAATCTCTAGCTGCTACTAAGAGTAGCGGCCAATAAAAAAAAAATCATTTTAGCCACTACTAAGAGTTGCAGCCAGTTTCTGTTTGGGTTGAATTTCTGAATTAATGGTGTAAGATCTGTTTGTTGGAGTAGTGTCCATTGCAATCGTTTGTTTTGGATCAATATATATATATATATATATATATATATATATATTGGCAGTCCAAGATTGGACTTCAGTGTAGGCAAAAAGAAATTTTTTATAAATATTTTAATTACAAAAAATAGAGTGAAGTAATAAAATTAAAATACAAAACTCCTTCCGTTCCAAAAGTCGAAATACATTTTTAAATGAAGACTTTAGAAAATAATTTTACATACACAAATGAAGCGTTACTATTAACTAAGGATTTAGTAATGGAGGTTATATTCTAGAAACAATAGTAAATTATACTTTTTTCATAGTGTTTTTAAGTTTTAAAAAAGAAAGAAAAGAAAAGAAATCAGTGAAAATTTTAAATTTTCTATCTATTTTTCTTTTTTGTGAGTTTTTTAAGAACGAAAAAAAATAGAAATAGACAAAAAAATTGATCACTTTTCTTACTATAGTTTTCCATTAAAAACTCAACGGGTTTAAACAAAAAATAAAAAGACTAGTAAATCTTTTGTAGTCTCTACATTGCTCTTTATACACAAACATAAGAACATTTAATATAAGGATAAAGTAGTAATCTACATTTTAAATTAAATTTTTCCATGTACAAACATAAAAAAAAAAACACAAAAGAAGACTAGTAAGTTTTAAATTATTTTTCTCTATCCTAATTTAAGTTTTCTATTTTCTTTTGTATCCAAAATTCAAAAACATAATGAAAAGTTCTTCTTTTATCTTATCTAATTTAATAAAAACTTTTAAGCTAATATCATATATATATATATATATATATATAGAGAGAGAGAGAGAGAGAGACTTTTAAATTTGAAATTTAAGAATAGAATGAAATCTAAATTTAGATAAAAAAATCTATTTTTATCTTTTATTTGGTTCCAAAATCTCTTCACATATATTCTTAGTATTATAAATATGTACTTACCGCTATCTTTTATTCTCATACACTTTTTAATTTAGTTAGTATTTTAAAATTGATTTTTTATAACAATAATATTTAATTGTATAATAATTTTATATTATTATATTATACAATTATAACTATTTAATTTTAAATAAGTTTTTACTTATTAAATAAGTAGATGAATATATGACTATATGATCCAAATAAATCTTTAATTTAAAAGCTGAATACTATCATTTATATATATTATATAAATATATAAACTATGCAAGTTGCTAATTAAATTTATTTAACTTTTCATCACTAAATTATAAATTTTAGAAGGAAAAAATTAATTTTTTTATAAAATCAACCTACAATAATATTAATCTTTTGCTATTATAATTAATGAATTAGTATAATATAATACAAAAGTTATAAACAATATAATAATTTTACTAAAAAATAGAAAGCACGATCATCACTAGTGTTACTAAGTAGAGCTCTTCTCTGATGGATATGATAATTGACATGAGCTCTTTACAACTTCACATATTTGTATTTTGACCGCCCTCCATTTTTTATAATAGGGGTCAAAATACAAATAGGTGAAATTGTAAAGAGCTCATGTCCAATTATCATGTTCGCATATAGTTTTTGTACCAAGTAATGTCATGTTATGCAACAATTGCACATTCCTTGGCCTGAATAACTTCCTTCCGTGCCAAAATCTAATATATATTATTTTTTTAAAAGTAAATTTGAGAAATTTTTCTAAACTTAAAATTGATATAAATTTATTTAATTTTAGTGAGTATAATGATGAATATTATAAATTAAATATAAAAAGTGGTTGATATTGTTGAGCAAAAGTGTTGTTGTGAGAGTAATATGTATCGTTTCAAGTTTCATTAGAAACAATTGTTCGCTAATTGTGTATTTACTCTTGCAACATAATTTTTGCTCTAATGTGTATTGTGATAAATCAAAGGATATATGTAATGGAGTGGTCCTAATCTCACATTAAACGGGAGGTCTCACATTTTTGCATGAGTAGTATCTCAAAATAACACTCTTTTAAAAATTATAAACCACTTTTTTATACACATCATGGGAGAAAATGTATTTTCTTATATACAATTATACAAAAAGACGTTTTTGTGCAATAGCTTACTTTATTATATTCGATGTCTCTCACCTTACTTTGACTTTTGTCTGCTATTATTATTATTATTATTATTATTTGCAGAGAAGAATTGGTAGCAGATTACATTGGACTAATGCTAATGGCTTCAAATTTGGTTATGACCCTAAATCATTTCTTACACAAATGGAGAGGTGATCCGAGAGGATACCACCAAGTACTAATGATGGTCGTAAAAGTATTTCAACAAAGAAGAAGAGGAGTAATGTACTATATGAAAAAAATGATGATACAAATAATTGATTATTTAATAAATCACACCGATCACCCATCTAATAAAACGAAATTAAGTCTTTAGAACAAGTGATGGGAGAAGCGGTAACTATATATGAAAGCAAGTTAGAGGAGTCACTTGACACGTGTTGTGACAGAGGTCGAGAAGAGCTTTATTAGTTATATGTTTTTTTTCTCGTACCAAGTTTGAGATTATTATTGTTGACTTTAGAAAGTTAAATTAAAATATTTCCAAATTTCAAATTGAGGTAATTTATTTAAAATTATGAAACAATGAGTAATATCTTATAAATAGTTTTATCATTACATTGATTGTATTTAAGGGAATTTATTTTTTCTTTTTTTTTTTTTTTTTACAAATGCCGGGAAGGAATCTATTTCAATTTAAAAATATTTAAAGTTGGCTTTGAAAAGTTAATAATAATCTTATATTTTGAAACTTATATTTTAAAAAAGATGAAGTATTAGGCATCGGAAAGATGTTCAAAAAATTTTGTTTCTCGATTTATTTTTGAGTTTGAAATTATTACAAATTTGCTTTTAAAAATTAATAACAATTTTATATTTTAAAATAGTATTAGATGATACCCCACCACCATAATCATATATTAAAATTTTAATGTTTGTTGTCAAAGCCTATCTTATGGATTAAAGTGTAATTTGGAGATTTTATTGATTCTGCATGGTATTAGAAGTTTATTTTTTCACATGTTGATATTCTTGAAATTATGCCAATCAACATTTATGCTACGTTTATATTGCAAGAATTAAGGTAGGAATAGAATGACTCGTTTTTATGGAATGAAAAAATTTGTATTTAGTTGTTCCACTAATGTAGACCGAACAAAAACAGTCAAACCCACTCATAAAAAAGTTGTAAGACCCCAACTTTTATAAATAAAGATGAATTTTCTATAAATATTATTTTTGAATATTATAGAATAAATTTGATATAATGTTATAGTTGTGGGTAATATTTATAAATTTTGTAAAGTAAGCAAGTTGTTATAAAATATTCTTTTGGTGGGGAATATTCTTTTTGTGGGAAATATTAAATGCGACGGCTCAATCATTATTAGTGCACCCCATGGCGGAAGTATTATATCGTAGTTAGAAAACGACAAAATTATCTTTCTATAAAAATAACGGCGGAGGTGTTACCACTGAATTAAAAGCTGTTGAACTACCCGGTAGTAAAAGTACGATGATGTCTGGCGTAGTTGTATAGTAGCACGATATTGATTATTGATGCTTACGTGAGAAGTCACTCATTATATGCTCGATTATTGCTTCTGATAATTCTTTGCATCATATCTCTTATATTATTGATTCAATTATTGTCACAATATCATCTCGTATATAATATGTTATAGTATTAAATCAATAATTGAGGCGACAAGTTATAAATGATTAATAATTGTTGAAAGATTAAATATGTGTTGATTAAAAATAAAATGATTTGTGGTAATATTTATTCAATCCTTGATGTATATAAAGAGTCTGTTATGAGACGTTTGTGGTAAGTTTGATTATTTTATGGGGGGGCCCATATGTCATCATCTAAGAGTCTCTTCGTCGATAGTAATTACCTTCGTCGATAGTAATTACCTTTGTGAATAATAATTACCTTCGTCGATAGTAATTACCTTTACCGGGCATCGAACCACTTGTCGTTTCATATTACAGGCGTCGAACCACTTGTCGTTTCACATTACAGGCGTCGAACCACTTGTCGTTTCACATTACAGACGTCGAACCACTTGTCGTTTCACATTACAGGCGTCGAACCACTTGTCGTTTCACATTACTGTGCGTCGAACCACTTTTCTTTTCACATCACCAATCGTCGAGCCACTTGCCTTTTCACGTGGCGGTCTTAAGCTAGAAATCTTCTATAAATAGAGGCCTAGTGCTTCATTATTTTTCACGAATTCATTCAAGCTATAGAGAGAAAAGTATAAAGAGAATAAGAGAAAAGAAGAAGAGTATTTTGTTACTACACTCTGCGATATTCAATCTCCTACTAAAAGTAAGGGGTGTTATTTTTTCTTATTCATGAAGAGAACTGTTGTTATTCCATTGCTTATATTCTATTGGAACAACTTTGTATCATCGTGGTTTACCCTATACTTGGTGACATTCTTCTATTATTACATTGGAACATCCCATCTGTGTGTGTTTTACCTTTAACACAGTTACGTCTTTATTATTATTACATTGGAGCATCCATGCATGTGTTTTACACCGACTGGTTAAAATCTTTATTATTACATTGGAATATCACATGCATGCGTTTTACGCGGGACTGGTTCCGTTCTTTATTATTACATTGGAATATCACATGCATGCGTTTTCTGCCGGACTGGTTCCGTTATTTATTATTACATTGGAATAACTTTTGTCTGCATGCGATCTATCGCATGCATGGTGATTTCTTTTGTTATTCCATTCTTTATTATACCCAATTGGTTAAAACTTTGACTTCTATACTCCATGAAATTAGTGGAATATCCTTGATATTTGCGCTTCATCCATATCCTTTCATGAAAATATTCTTCTCGATATTCTTGAATTTTACTCTACAAAGCGATGATCATGTTGTGATTTGGATGGATGTTATTGGTTCCTAGATAAATTAATTCTTGAACTTGTTTTATTGAATTCTTATATCATTTTCATCATCCTCATGTTTATATTATGTTGAAAGTCATCTGTGGCATGAGGTGCATAGATGGACTTGGTATGATTATGACCGAGAGACTATTGATTGTAATCATGGCCAGTAATGTTACAAATGATGTGGTAAAAATCCTCGGTGGCCTGTGGTGCATTGATGGATGAGTTGTTGGCATGATCATGACCATTAATGAATACACAAATATTCTTGGCCCGTAGTGCATGAATAATTATGGTCGTGATACTAAAGAATATCCTTGGCCGTAGTGCAGGGGTGATTTGATGATGTGGAATATTTATTAAAGCTAAGTCTCAGCAATAACAGTGATGAAAAACCTTTTAAATCATAAAATATAGTAGATTTTATTTTCTACTTGACTCTTTTAATGGATTGCTGGTTCTGCTGTAGTTAAACTTGATGTTCATTATATTTTATCAGTTTAACACTGTTGTAGGCTAATGATAATTTATTCTACATTATCTTAGTCATAATATTTCTTACTGAGCTAGTTGAGCTCACCCTTTCTTTCACTATTCTCTTCAGGAAATGAGAATATAGCTGGGACGAGTCGGGGAAAGGAGTAATGGTTCAGAGGATAGCATTAGTAGTCCTCACTATTCTGTGAAATAGTGTGATAATAATTGTAATGAGGACTCCTTTTGAGTTTGTATAATATCTAGTAGACAATATTTGTATTCAAACTCACACGTTTTATGTCGTATTATACACGCAGATTATATTAGTAAGTTGTATTTAAATTTTGTACCATGTATCGACTACCCAAGATGGGTGATGTATACCTAATTTTGGGGGCGTCACGATTGGTATCTGAGCTTGAGGATATGATCCTGGCTAAGATGTGAGAATAGTACTAGGAGGGGAGAGCGGAAAATACCTTCGCTAGTATGACCTACCTAAGTTTATGTGCTATTTTTTATTGGTGGAATTCGAAATATAGGGATAATATGTTACATGTCAATTAACCTTTTGTTTTGTGGCGATGATCTGAAAGTGACATCTGAGAATGTTGAAAATAGCAATGGAGCACAGGCGATCGTTGATTCACCACATATCAATAATCAGGATAATGTGCATTAGGAAGGCGACAATCCTCATGCAAACAACAACACTGACCAAATGATGAATGATCAAATGTTCAGAGGCTTTATGCAATTCATGCAACAGCAGGCGAGAGGGACTCCTGTCCAAAATGTAGGTGGAAACACGAAAAACTCTCGGGCGGTCACCGCTAAACAGTTCAAGGAGCTGGGACCACCGGAGTTTAAGGGAGAGCTAAAACCACTTCTGGCGGAAGCATGGATAAAGCAGATTACCAAGATATTTGATGTCTTGGGATGCTCCGAGGAGCAAAAGGTTCCTTTATTCGCCTTTATGTTGCGGAGGAGGCAGATTCTTGGTGGGAATCGGTAAAAACGTACTCAACTTTTTGTCTTCAAGATATCTTGGGAGAAGTTCGAGGAGTTGCTCAACGACAAATAATTTCACGAAAGTATTAAGCCACATGAAGGAGGTGGAGTTTATCAAGTTGGAACAAAACAATATGGCCAGTGTCCATGATACGAGGCAAAATTTACGGAGTTATCAAGTTTTGCGTCCCACTTGGTGGATTATGAAGAGAGAATGGTGCGAATGTTTTTAAGAGGTTTGAAGCGGGAGATACGTCGACATCTTATTTCTCATAAAGCGTGTTTGTATTCGAGATGTTGTAAATAGGGCTCGATTAGTGGAGCGCGATAACGAGTCAACGCAACTAAAAGAGCGAGCAACCGGCAAAATTATAATACCAAATGAGAGTAGTCATCGAGCGGTGACAACAAGCGTGGAGGAATCAACGGGCGGATATGGTAACCACTTTGGTGGTAATCGAGGCCAAAACAATAAGAATGGACATTTCAAGAAAAGGAGATTCAACAATGATGGAAAAGACGTCGGCACCAACACCCAATTTGTTAAGGAAGGAGAAAGACCACCTATCATATGCTTCAAATGCGGAGGAGAGGGACACATCGATCCAAACTGCGCCATGCCAAATCAAAAGCATGTTATAATTGTGGAAGAGAAGGTCACTTAGCTCGATTTTATCGTTTCAAGAAGACAAATTCAGCTAGGATGGAGGCACCAAAGGCCAGTCGAGAAAAAGTCAAAACCGTTAGGTCTGAGGAGGCGTTTGTTGTGACCTCCCAGAGAGCAAGGAACCCGAATGATGTCATCACGGGTAAACTTATCATAAACTCTAATGAAGTCTATACTTTATTTGATACTGGTTCTACCCATTCTTTTATTTCTCCTACTTGCGCTCATCGATTAAATTTGACTCAGGAGAAATTAGACTTTGACTTATCTGTGGAAACTCAGTTGGGAGAAACCTTCATTACATCCACTTTGTTTATAAGTCTTGTTTGGTTCAAATCGGTACCCTCACATTACACCGTCGATCTTATTTCATTAAAAATACTTGCATTTGGCGTGATTCTAGGGATTGATTGGTTAACTACTTATCATGCAAAAATTGATTATTTTAAGTAAGGTTGTTAGCTTTCATATTCCTAACCAACCTATTATGCGAATTCAAGCGACCAAATCATTAAAATCAATCACGGTCATCTCAAGCCATAAAGCTATTCGTTTATTAAAAAACGGATGTCAAGCTTTCTTAGCTCATGTCACAGATTTAAACAAAAATACGTCAGTTTTGAGCGATATTTCTATTGTTAATAAATTTCTGACGTATTCCCCTCAAGAACTTCTGGCCTACCCCGGTCGCGTGAAATTGAATTTTGTATCGACCTTGAACCCGATTACAAAACCTATTTCCAAAGCCCCATATAGAATGGCTCTATTGAACTTGAGTTAAAGACCCAATGCGAGGAATTGTTAGACATTGGCTTTATTAGTCCTAGTACTTCTCCTTGGGGTGCTCTGTTCTATTCGTGAAGAAGAAAAAGATGGGAGTATCGACTTTGTATTGATTATCGGGAGTTGAATCATGTCACCATCAAAAATAGGTATCCATTGCCACGTATTGATGACTGTTTGACCCGATTGCAAGGAGCCAAATTCTTTTCAAAGATTGATCTTACGTTCTGGATATCACCAATTGAAGATTAGAACCGTGACATTCGAAAGACGGCTTTGAACTTCGATGCGGGCATTATGAATTCCTAATCATGTCCTTTGGATTGACTAATGCTCCTCTTTGCCTTCATGGATATGATGAACCGAGTATTTAAGAAATATTTGGATCACTTTGTGGTCGTCTTTATTGATGACATCCTTATTTATTCCAAAGCCGTGAAGATCATGAGCAACACTTGAGGTGACACTCCGAAAGCTTCGTGAATATAAGCTTTATGCCAAGTTGAAGAAATCACGAGTTACGGCTTGAAGAAGTAGCATTCCTTGGGCACGTGGTATCAAGTCATGGAATATCTGTTGACCCAAAGAAAGATTGAAGCTATTCAAAGTGGGAATAACTAAATCGATGGCCGAAATCGTAGCTTTCTCGATTTAATGGTTATTATCGGAGATTAGTGGAAGGATTTTCTCGAATCGGTACTCCATTGACTTCGGTGACTCGGAAAGATACAAAGTTCGATTGGAGCGAAGAATGTGAGAAGAGTTTTCAAGAACTCGAGAGGAGACTTATTTCAAACACCTTACGACAATACCATCGGCTCGGAGGATTTGTCATCTCTGATGATACTTGAACGAAAGGTTGGGATGTGTTCTCATGCAACATGGAAAATTTATAGCCTTTATGCCTCGCATGACAACTCAAAAAGAACATGAGAGGAATTATCCTACTCATGATCTAGAGTTAGCATTTGTTATCTTTGCACTTAAAATTTGGAGGCATTACTTGTATGGGAGAAAGTGGAGATCTTTACGGATCATAAAAGCTTCAAATATTTCTTCACTCAAAAGGAACTCAACATGCGACAATGACGTTGGCTTGAACTGTTGAAAGATTGTGATCATACCATCCATACCATCCTGGAAAAGCGAACGTGGTAGTGGGACGATTGAGAAGAAGATCATATGCAAAATCTGAGTGCGATATTGTCAACGCAAAGGCCCATTTGTGTGACTTGCAAAGGATGGAGATAGAGTTAAAGACTTTAGGGACGCGCGTGATGATAAGCGAGTATCTGAGTAGAACCGAATTTAATCGATAAAGTTAAAAATTTGCTCAAAGCTACGGACACGAGAGGCGATCGTATGAGGAAGAAAGTGTAAGAAGGTGCTATCTTGGGAAGCAAGAATCGATGAAGAAGGAATACTTTGAGTCAACTCCAGACTTTGTGTTCTAACGACCACGATTTAAAGTATAATATCATGATGGAGGCGCACAACACACCATTTGTAATCCATCATGGGAGTACCAAAATGTATCATGATGTTCGTCATACATTTTGGTGGAGCAATATGAAGAGAGAGATAACGCTATTTATCTCAAGGTGTCTAACTTGTCAACGAGTTAAAGCGGTGCATCAAGTACCAAAAGGTCAATTGCAACCACTTGAAATTCCGTAATGGAAGTGGGAGAACATTACCATGGATTTAAGTTCTGGGGTCTACCTAAGGTTTCTCAAGGCATAGATGCGATTTGGGTCATTGTTGATAGATTGACCAAGTCTGCTCATTTTTGCGATCTGAAAACTTATACACTTGAATGTTTTGCTCGTATGTACATAAACGAGATTGTAAAAGGCGCATGGTATCTTTAGGTATCCATAGTTTACGATCGAGACCCAAGATTCACTTCACGATTTTGGGTTAGTTTGCAAAAAAAGCTATGGGCACAGACTTACAATTTAGCTTCGGCATATCATCCTCGAATTTTACGGACGATCGGAGAGGACTATTCAAACTCTTGAAGATCTATTAAGACTATGTGTCCTTGATTTCAAGGGAAGTTGGGACAAGTTCTTACCATTGGTGGAGTTTTCCTACAACAGCGGTTATCAAGCAAGTATTGGCATGGCTCCATTCGAGCGTTGTATGGAAGAAAGTGTCGTTCTCGATTATCTTTGGGATGAGGTGGGTGATGCAACGTTGTTGGGGCCGGGAGTTGATGCGTATGACTACGGAAAAGATTCAAACGATCCGACAACGTATAAAAACCTCACAAAATCGACAAAAGAGTTATCTTAATCTTCATCGAAAGGGCGTGGAATTTGATATAGGAGATCATGTGTTGTTAAGAGTTGCTCCATGGAAAGGAGTTACAAGATTTGGAAAGAGAGGAAAACTCAATCCTCGATTCATCGGTCCATTTTAGATCGAGTAGGTAGGGCGTGGCCTATAGACTCGCTTTCTGCCAAAAAATTATGTCTCGTGTTCATAACTTTTTCACATATCCATATTACGTAAATATGTGAAAGACCCGAACCACATTATTGAGTTAGAACCGGACGAAATAACGGAAGATTTGACGTATGAAGAGGTTCTGTTCAAATCTTGGATAAGAAGGAACATATTCTACGCTCGAGGTTATACCTCAAGTCAAAGTTTTGTGGAGGAACCACGATGTTGAGGAAATGATTTGGGAGTTAGAATCAAAATGAAATCAAGGTATCCTTACCTCTTGACATACCAGTGCGTACCCTAATTTTGAGGCAAAATTTCATAAGAAGGGAGGTTGTAAGACCCCAACTTTTATAAATAAAGATGAATTTTCTATAAATATTATTTTTGAATATTATGGAATAAATTTGATATAATGTTATAGTTGTGGGTAATATTTATAAATTTTGTAAAGTAAACAAGTTGTTATAAAATATTACGTTTGGTGGGGAATATTTTTTTTGTCGGGAAATATTAAATGCGACGGCTCAATTATTAGGTGCACCCCACAATTGGAAGTATTATCGTAGTTAAAAAACGCACAAAATTATCTTTCTATAAAAATAACTAAGCAGAGGTGTTACAATTAAAAGCTGTTGAACTACCCGGTAGTAAAAAGAAATACGATGTCTGGCGTAGTTGTATAGTAGCACACGATATTGATTATTGATGCTTTACGTGAGAAGTCACTTTCACTATGCTCAATTATTGCTACAATAATTCTTTGCATCATATCTCTTATATTATTGATTCAATTATTGTCACATTATCATCGTATAATATGTTATAGTATTAAATCAATAATTGAGGCGACAAGTTATAAATGATTAATAATTGTTGAAAGATTAAATATGTGTTGATTAAAAATAAAATGATTTGTGGTAATATTTATTCAATCCTTGATGTATATAAAGAGTCTGTTATGAGGACGTTTGTGGTAAGTTTGATTATTTTATGGGGGGCCCATATGTAATCATCTAAGAGTCTCTTCGTCGATAGTAATTACCTTAAATCGATAGTAATTACCTTTGTGAATAGTAATTACCTTCGTCAATAGTAATTACCTTTACTGAGCATCGAACCACTTGTCGTTTCATATTACGAGCGTCCGAACCACTTGTCGTTTCACATTACGAGCGTCCGAACCACTTGTCGTCGTTTCACATTACGAGACGTCGAACCACTTGTCGTTTCACATTCTGAAAGCGTCCGAACCACTTGTCGTTTCACATTACAAAAGCGTCGAACCACTTTTCTTTTCACATCACCGGTCGTCAAGCCACTTGCCTTTTCACATGGCGGTGCTAAAGCTAGAAATCTTCTATAAATAGAGGCCTAGTGCTTCATTATTTTCACGAATTCATTCAAGCTATAGAGAGAAAAGTATAGAGAATAAGAGAAAGAAGAAAAGTATTTTGTTACTACACTACTGCGTTATTCAATCTCCTACTAAAAGTAAGGGGTGTTATTTTTCTTATTCATGAAGAGAACTGTTGTTATTCCATTGCTTATTATTCTATTGGAATAACTTTGTATACGTGGTTTACCCTATACTTGGTGACATTCTTCTATTATTCATTGGAACATCCATGCATGTGTGTTTTACATCTGACTGGTTTTCGTCTTTTTATTATTATTCTGTTGGAGCATCACATGCGTATGTTTTTACAGGACTGGTTCGCCTTTATTATTATTATTACATTGGAACATCACATGCATGTGTTTTTCACGCAGGACTGGTTCCATTCTTTATTATTATTCATTGGAATATCTCTTATGCATGCGTTTTTACGGGACTGGTTTCCGTTATTTATTATTCTGTTGGAATAACCTTTGCGTGCGGTCTATCGCATGCATGGTGATTTCTTTTGTTATTCCATTCTTTATTATACCCAGTTGGTTAAAACTTTGACTTCTATACTCCATGAAATTAGTGGAATATCCTTGATATTTGCGCTTCATCCAATATCCTTTCATGGAAATATTCTTCTCAGATATTCTTGAATTTTACTCTACAAAAATGATGTCATGTTGATGATTTGGATGTTATTGGTTCTAGATAAATTAATTCTTGAACTTGTTTTATTGAATTCTTATATCATTTTCATCATCCTCATGTTTATATTATGTTGAAAGTCATCATGGCTGTGGTGGTATAGATGGACTTGGTATGATTATGACCGAGACTATTGATGTAATCATGGTAGTAATGTTACAAATGATGTGGTAAAAATCCTCGATGGCCGTAGTGCATTGATGGACAGTTGTTGGCATGATCATGACCATTAATGAATACCCAAATATTCTTGGCCGTAGTGCATGAATAATTGTGGTCGTGATACTAAAGAATATCCTTGGCAGAAAAGTGCGGGGGTGATTCGATGATGTGGAATATTTATTAAAGTTTGAGTCTCATTTATAACGATGATGAAAACCTTTTAAATCATAAAAGATAGTAGATTTTATTTTCTACTTGACTCTTTTTAATGGATTCTTTGGTTCATTGTAGTTAAACTTGATGTTCATTATATTTTATCGGTTTAACAACTTTTTGTGAGGCTAATGATAATTTATTACGCATTATCTTAGTCATAATATTTCTTCTTGAGCTAGTTGAGCTCACCCTTTCTTTCACTTTTTTCTCTTGAAAATGAGAATATAGTCAGACGAGCCTGGGAAGCGGAGTAATGGTTCGAGAGGATAGCATTAGTAGTCCTCACTATTACGTGAAATAGTGTGATAATAATTGTAATGAGGACTCCTTTTGAGTTTGTATAATATCTAGTAGACAATATTTGTATTCAAACTCAAAGTTTATGTCGTATTGTACACGACAGTTATATTAGTAAGTTGTATTTAAATTCTGTACCATGTACCTGACTACCCAAGATGGGTGATGTATACCTAATTTTGGGGGCGTCACAAAAGTGGGCTTTGAGCTTATATTTTGAAGCCCAATAAAGTAGGGATCTTTTTGGCCCAACCCAATTTTGGCCTTACCCAAAGCAGTCCAACCCACGGGTGCGCAACTCAACACAACTCATCATTCCTTAATAGCAGTGTAAAACAAATTTAATTTAGTAACTCTGTTCACTATAACACTACTCCAAAGTTAAAGGTCAAATCCAATTTTTTTAGAAACTTAGAAGTATTGTTAACACCAAGATTTGTCAACGCGCCTCAATCACAAAGAGCGCATCCAATCCTGCACAGAAACGAGATTTCATGCGAAGCTTGACGGCTTGGGCCGCTGGGTGATAGCTCTGGTGTGAGAATAAGTACATGCTGAATAAGATTAACAATGGAGGAATTTAGTGCTGGTAATAATAATGAATTGTGTATACCTACTAACCTTAATAAAACCAAGTATTTATAATGATTACACCTCCTTGAAGCGCTCTAACCTTAATGGAAGTAAGAAATCTCATTAGATAGTTACCTTAATGGGTTTAAACACAATCTCAATAAAGAAAGGAAGTCAGAATAATCCTGACAGTTTCCTTACGAGTTGGTAATTAAATATAATTAGGAATCTTAGATTCCTTAAAGTGCTCCAACTGCCCAAACAAACTCCTACGTGGGGTGACTACCTCCACGTGGACTTAAGCCCAATCATAGAACCTGGGCCCTAACAATCATGCCCCAAAATTTCCCCCTAATCTTATGTTACTGGGCCATTTAGTAAAAGAGTATATAATTTAAAGCCCAAATGATCAGCCTTATAATATAATCACCAATGAATCTGAGTAAAACCGTCACAATTGAATTTATCCCACGTTCGTAATCATTATGCCCCATTTAATAGCCGTATATAGAGAAACGCACGAAATTGTAAGGGTTTTCATTTGAATATACACCATCTTCCCCAAATCAGAGATACACACTACCTATTTTCAACTTTCAACCGCACAAAGCTCTTTTCTTCCTCCCTGCAAAAGCTTACTCCGACAAGCTCCTTACTCTCATCTATTGGGTTTGTACATAGCGCGATTGTGTAATCAAATCACATAAAAGGTGCGGAAGCGCGACAAAATAGGAATTTATAATTTTTCATACAAACCATCACCATGATCATACCTTGTGCTTAATTATCAATTCAATAGAAAAGAGATGGAGATCAGATTCATACACTTGTAAAAACTAGCTTCCTCAGGTACGAGTTCTCTTCCAATTCTTTTTCACGTTCAACTTGAATCCACCGAGTTTGATTCCTTCATTTGATCAACGTTAGCCACCCAAGTGTTTGGCTTCTAGAGGTGATCCACCAAGGAAGAACAAATATTCAAGAAAATGAGTATTTGTAAAAATCCTAATTTTATCTCTCTATAGAATATGCAAGTACTCTCTCAAGTGTTGGGACAATTTCTAACCCTTATCCATGATAATATTTCTCTTATTAATATATGTGGGCAACCTCTTCTAAACAATTTAAGATTATGGTTTCATTTAATTAATTAAACTCCTTTAATTAATATGACTCCTAATATTAATTAGGAATTAATGAGAGTACGCTTATTAATTAATTCCCAAACCATTTAGAAACTAATTAATAATAATAGTAATAATAATAATAAGACTCCTCTTATTAATTTATTAATAGTTATTTAATTTATTCTATCACCGAGATTAAATTAAATATATTTAACTTATTATACGATTATGCATTTACTTCTTAAATAAATATTCTTCCTTTTATGGTGTGACCCTTTAGGTTCTCCATATTAAACCGGTTGTGAATAAATGAATTAGAACAATTCTAATCTTATTTAAATAAATAACTTAAACTATTTAATTCAATTAAATAAATAATAGTCAATTCTAAACTTGACTATTGAGAAATTGGATTTTAACTTATTTGTTGAAACTCAGTTAGGAGAAACCTTTATTACATCCAATCGCTTTATAAATCTTGTTTGATTCAAATAGGCACCCTCACATTACTAATTGATCTCATCTCTTTGGAAATACTTGAATTTGATGTGATTTTAAGAATTGATTGGTTAACTACTCATCATGTTAAAATTTATTGCTTTCATAAGGTCATTAGTTTTCATATTCCTAATCAACCTGTTATGCAAATTTAAGCAACCAAACCATGGAAATCAATAACTGTTGTGACGCCCCCAAAATAGGTCCATTCCACCCAACCTATTCTGAGTCACCAATAACATGGTACAGAAAATAACTACAACTTTATTACAACAATTGTCGTGCAAAATACAATAACACATATGCTGTGAGTTTGGATACAAATATATATCATCTGTGACTCATGTCCCAACCTTGGATAGTACGTCACAATGGCACCTTCTATAAAGGTACAATCAAAAACTATTTTAGAAATTAAAACCTTCAGAAGTGCTCAAGGAAACCTTCTTACATGTGAGGCCATACGTCTAGGTTATTATAGATATCATATGCCCACAGAATTATCCTAGGTTGACCCAATAGACCCCAAAGAAAAATGAGAAAATTACTATCATATTCTTTTCAATGGTGAGTCTTCTCTTGACATATAAATATCTCCGTTGTCTCCAAGTGAAAATTATATTTCAAATAAACTCCAAGATCATATAGGTAGTGCTCGTAGATATATTCAGCAAGTGGATGTGCACAACCCTGTCTTACGATGACACGAGGTTGTATGTCATTAGACATCTTGTATGATAGTGGCAAAACACCCTTCCAACGTTGGGTTTGCCTCACCCTATCTGATTCACCAAATATAACTACTAAATGATGACCACCATTCTATTCTCCTGTTACCCCCGCTCGACCCAGCTACACTCTTATTACCTAAAAGGAATTGTTAAACAGAAGGGTGAGCACAACTAGCTCAGTAAAGAATATTATGACTAAAGATAAATAAATTATCAAGTAATGCCTAACCATACAAGTAATGCCTCCAAATTTTAAGTGCGAAGACCACAGCTGCTAACTCTAGGTCATGAGTAGGATAATTCCTCTCATATTCTTTGAGTTGTCGTGAGGCATAGGCTATGACTTTCCCATGTTGGATGAGAACACATCCTAACCCTTTGCCTCAAGCATCATCAGAGATGACAAATCCCTCCGTGCTGGGATGGTATTGTCGAGCAGTCTTTGAAATGAGTCTCCTCTTGAGTTCTTGAAAACTCTTCTCACATTCCTCGCTCCAACCAAACTTTGTATCTTTCCGAGTCAGCTGAGTTAGTGGAGTAGCGATTCGAGAAAACCTTCTACTGAATCTCCGATAATAACTTCGCTAGTAAGCCGAGAAAGCTACGTGACTTCCATCCATCGATTTTGGTTGCTCCCGGTTTGAATAGCTTCAATCTTTCTGGGTCAACATATATTCCATGACTTGATACCACGTGCCCAAGGAATGCTACTTCCTTAAGCCAGAACTCGCATTTCTTCAACTTGGCATAAAGCTTATATTCACGAAGCTTTTGGAGTATCAGCCTCAAGTGTTGCTCATGATCTTCACTACTTTTGGAATAAATAAAGATGTCATCAATAAAGACGACCACAAAGTGATCCAAATATTCCTTGAATACTCGGTTCATCATATCCATGAAGGCGTGAGAGGGAGCATTAGTCAATCCAAAGGACATGACTAGGAATTCATAATGCCCGTCTTCGAGTTCTGGCCGTCTTTGGAATGTCATCGGTTCTAATCTTCAATTGGTGATATCCTAACGAAGATCAATCTTTGAAAAGAATTTGGCTCCTTACAACTGGTCAAACAGGTCATCAATACGTGGCAATGGGTACCTATTTTTGATGGTGACATGATTCGACTCCCGATAATCAATACAAAGTCGCATATTCCCATTTTTCTTCTTCACGAATAGAACAGGAGCACCCCAAGGAGAAGTACTAGGACGAATAAAACCAATGTCTAACAATTCCTGCAGTTGAGTCTTTAACTCCTGAAGTTCAATAGGAGCCATTCTGTGACACCCCCAAAATTAGGTATTCATCACCCAATTTTGTGTCGCCAAATACATGGTACATAATACAAATACAAACTTAATTATACAACTGTTGAACTGTCGTGTAGAATACGACCACAGTTAACTATGAGTTTTAATACAATGTATGTAACTCTCATGGTGCCTCGACCACAACCTTACAATGGTACTTTACATAAAAGTATAGTCAAAAACTGTTTTTGGAATTAAAATCTTTGGGAAGTGTTCAATTAAACCTTCGTACATGGGAGGCCATGCGTTTAGGTTATGGTAGATATCATATGTCCACAAAATTATCCTTGGTTGACCCAATAGACCCCAAAGAAACACGAGAAGATTACTATCATTTTCTTTCCAATGGTGAGTCCTCTCTTGGCATATAACTATCTCCACTGTCTCCAAGTGGAAATTATTTTTCAAATAAACTCCAAGATCATATAGGTAGTGCTCGTAGATATACTCAGCAAGTGGATGTGCACAACCCTGTTTTATGATAACACGAGTTTGTATGTCACTAAACATCTTGTATGATAGTGGTAAAACACCCTTCCAAAGTTGGGTTCACTTCACCCTATTATAGTTCACCAAAATTAAATATTACGTGACGTATATAATATACGACACACACATCTTAGTGAAAGTAATATGCACACAAGCCAATCATGTTTGATGATAAAGCATATACTTTGTAACAATCTTATTCATTTATTAATAAAAAGTATTAATTTATTAAAGGCTTTTAATTATCTGCGTGATAATGTTGTTTTATAATATGTGATAAACCCATAGTTTTAAGCAATGCTTTTAGAATAATGATGATGATCATTCTAATGAGATCTAAATTCTTAGAAAGCTTAAAACTAAAATAGTTCCCAATCATTGGATTACTAAATTGGGGATTAGTGAATCCGGATAGATTGGTACATCGTTGCTTGCTCATTGGATAAGGATGATTGATCTCATGATCATTTGTGTGGAGACACTAAAGCAAGTATGTAGGTGCTTATTAGAGAATAAGTTCATTTGAGCGTGGCTCGCTAAGAAATACCTAATGGAGTTTTACTTGCTGTCAATAGGAATTCTGTAGTGATAGTAGTACAAGTGATCCTTGGACTTGAGATCGTCATAGTATCTTGTGTATGATGAGTTATACTTTGACTTATTCCTTAAGACCCTTAGGGTATATCAAAAGGGTATGCTTGGGTATAATAAGTTGTACATGGAGATAATGTATGATCAATAAAGAATCTACCACTTCTATTAAACAAAGAGAAATGTCTAATGTGATTCGATAAATGACAACCCTAGTAGTCCTTGGCGAAGCGTGAATGAAATTAGAAAGGAGTTTCTAATTTGCATTATTTGGTGTTGTGCATTTAAGAGTCGAAATACATATAATTAAATAAAATAAGACTTGATGAAATTCCATGTCTTATATTTAATTGGGACATTGTATGGTGGAAGGATTGAATTATACGGTAACTATTTACTCAAAGGTTCTTTTATGATTAATGTTGAAATCTATATTATCTGGAAAGTCGTTGATCGCTAGGAGGCTTATCCTATTGTAGAATAAATATTATTTATTTAAATAAATTAATTGTTTAATTTATTTATTTAAATAAGATTAGAATTGTTCTAATTGATTTATTCACAACCTATTTAATATGGACAACCTAAAGGGTCACACCATAAAAGGAAGAATAATTATTTAAGAAGTTAATGGCATAATCGTAATAATATGTTATGTATATTTAATTTAATCTATGGTGATAGAATAAATTAAATAGCTTAATGTTTATTATTTAATATTTTAGAAATATTAAATATAAATTAATAAGAGGAGTCTTATTAATATTATTACAATTATTATTATTATTTTAATTTCTAAAAGAGTTTAGGAATTAATTTAATATAAGTACTCTCATTTATTCCTAATTGGATTAGGAAGGAAAATTAGTTAAAGGAGTTTAATTAATTATCCCTAATAAGATTAGGGAGCCCCTTTAATTAAAAAGGGTTTAATTAAATAATACCTTATTTTAATAGGGTTACTTGATATCTTTATAAGAGGAGTCTTATATCAGATATCAAGACTACGATGTTATTCCAATTGTTGGAGAGTACGCCCTTTTTCTATACAGATAGGAAAAACTAGGGTTTGAGCCAATACCCCTTCTTCTTGAAAATTCTTTTTCCTTGGTGGATCACCTCTAGAGGCCAAACACTAGGGTGGCTAACGTTGATCAAAGGAAGGAACCAAACCCGGTGGATTCAAGTTGAACGCGAAAAGGATTGGAGGTGAACTTGTACTTGAGGAAGCTCGGATCTTCAAGGGTATGTTTCTTATTCATCTTTTTCGTTTAATTAAAAATTATGCATAAAGGGTAATCCGGGTATATGGTTTGTAAAATTTTTAAACTCTGATTTTACACGTTTTCGCTTATTTTTTGCAATTTGATTGCGTTCATGAATATTACAAACCTAACAGTGGCATCAGAGCCAAACATTTATGCGAATTATTAATTGTTTTAATTTGATATGTGTTTAGAACAATTTAATTGGGCATAATTTTATTGTATAAAATTTATTTAAAAATAAAAATAAAAATTCCTCGCGAGATTTCAATACCGCTGTTTTAAAAACAATGTTGATTCACGTCGATTATACAAGATAATCATGAATTTTTTTGTGGGATCTCATGTTATCTTTTAATATATATAATAGTTATATATAATAATAAGATATCTTAGTTATATATAAGGCAAGCAGGTGAGTACTCCTACATCAGGAATTCAGGATGATTCATGTTGTTGTTTTTGAATTCATGTTAAGGGATATTTCAAGTGAACGTTTTTTTTTTAAAGGAACGTGATATATATATAATCTTAATTATTTTATTATTAAACTAAATATTTATTTTAATTTTAAAATAAAATGTTAATTTTAATTTTAAAATAAAAATTTATTTTAATTTTTTTTTAAAAAAAGGTTTACTTTAATTTTAAAATTAGATTTCATGCTAACTAATTAGAGTTGGAATTGGATTCCATGATAACTAAAGGAGTTTATTTATGAATAGGAAGTAAATCCATCTTTCTTTAAATAAAAGAGTTTATTTAGATATGAAATAAGATTTCATATTATTCAAAATAAAGGAGTTTATTTTGAATAGGAAAGAGAATCCAATATGAAATGTTTCCTTTAATAAAAGATTTTTTATATATGGAATTGGATTCCATAATTAATTAAAATAAAAGAGTTTATTTTGATTAAAATTTTGATTAAAATAAAATAGTTTATTTTATTCAAAATTGGATAAATTAAAATAAAATAGTTTTATTTTGATTTAAATTTGGATTAAAATAAAGGAGTTTATTTTGATTCAAAATTAGATTTTATACTAACTAAATTTGCCCATTAAATGATATCAATATATATATTGAATGTTTATTATTCATGATATGAATGTTATTTATTGATGCATATGGTGATGTGTATGATAATAAATGGGATTGATTATGGACTATTGACCAATGTGATTGGATTTTATTTTAGTTGGATGCATGAATGTATGGGTTATATTAAATGGGGTCTGCGTACCTCGTCTTCTTTAATTTTTTCTTAATGTAAATTCTAACTCCCTCCTATGTACTTCCCCTTGACTGCTGATCAAGGTTTCTATTTATTTTAAATAGTTTTGTAATAGGAATAGTTAGAATTAATTTTGAAAAATTGGAGATCAAGGAAGCGAAGGAGCGCTTGAAGACCCGTTTGTAATGGAGCCGTGTTTTTAAATGTAATAGTTATATTTAAATATTATTTCTTGCACCCCTAGGGTTTGACCTTTTTGGTTCACTTGGTGGCTCTAGTGAACCAAACTAGAATAAAAGTCCATAATCAATCCGGGTAGAATATAGTATTCTATATGTGCATGCTTATACTTTATATATATTATATATTATGCAAACATGCTTCGCATGTTCATTAATATGATGCGTATTTTATATATATATATATATATATATATATATATATATATGTGTGTGTGCATGCGCGCTAAACAAGATGAGACAAATTAATAACAAACCCTCAATTTTTTATATTAAGTCCTAAGCGTTCAAAGATATTTGGAATATCGAACGTCGCCTTCTAGCATGATAAAATTAATAGAGTATTAAATATTTAATATGAGTTTGTTGTGTCACCACAAGGCAAGTATTAAGTATTTAAGATGTTAATTTATCACATTTGATGCTTATAAAGAAAATTGAACAATATTGTTTTGTTGTGTCACCACAAGGATGATATTTTTCTTTTTTGAATATATGGAGTGCTAGGTCGGACTTAACTTGGATAATTTTGATTCGGATGTGCCACCACTTGATCAAAATAATCTAAGAGGCAAAAGAAAAGGAGTTGCATAGTTGATGTAATTGACAAAAGTTGTTGTCTACCTATTTATTTATATATAGTTTGTTGTGTCACCACAAGGCTATATATATTTAAAATGGGATCCTTATTCTCACTAGCAAATCTTTAATTAGATTTTGCCGAACTATATAAGTGAGGTAATATAGTTTGAAGAAAATAGTGGGAGATACCAATTTAAAACAAGACCTAATTTATTTTGGTAATTAATAAAAGAATGTATGTTAAAATGTTGTTAATTATAAATTCATTTACGAGAATTTTACAATGTCTAAAATTACTATCAACTTTGCGAAGCATATTAGATGCTAAATTAACGGAATCAATTAAACGGATTGGTTAAGGAATTTGAGAATAGTTCTCATAGCTGAAAAGCTATCTTATGTCCTTAATACGCCTATCCCTGCAATGGTTGCAAACAATGTCTCTGAGGAAGAGATTGCTACTTTTAGAAAGTGGCAAGATGATGCACGATTAGCTCGATGCATCATGCTCGCATCTATGATGTAACGAGCTTGAGCGTCGACGATGAAACTATGGATGCTTCTACTATATTCCTGCGCACATCAAGTAGTTGATGGTGAGGAAAGTAGGGCTGATAGATATCAGATATCTAAGGAGCTCTTCCGATCTAGAATGGCCAATGGCACTATAGTACTGACAAAAAGTTCTTAACATAATCAATTTGATTGATCAATTAGGACAACTGGTTTTGTCATGGATGGAGAGTTGAGCCAAGATTTGATCTTGCACTCATTCCCGGACTCATTTCACAATTGTTGTGAATTTTTCATATAAACAAGCTAGATATCAGCTTCGTTGATTTGCTTAACATGTTGAAAAATGATGAGAGTCACTTTCCAACCAAGAAAGACCATGTCTTCTTGGTAGGGGCCAAAGGATCTTCCGAAAAGAAGAAGCGATTCAAAGAAGGTATATAGAAGGCAAAAACAAAGGATAATAAGAACAAAAGCGATACGGATAGCAAAGGAGTTTGCTTCCCACCGCTATAAGCACAGACATCTTTGGAAAGAAAGCTGCAAGAAGCATCTTGCGAGACTAACCAAAGAAGCTTAGTGAAGTTTTGGTTACAAATACAAATTTGTTCATGATTTAAAATAATTTTTTCTTTAAGTCAAGGTTCTACTTGGGTATTGGATACCGGCTTTGGTTATCATAACTATAGATTTATGAAGGGACCAAGCAAAAGTAGAAAGCTAAACAAAGATAAGTAATCCTATGTGTGAAAAATGAAACAAAGGTTGGTGCATTAGCCATAGAAACTTATAGTTTAGCAATCCCTATGAGCAAATCTATTAAGTCAATAAGTTGTTATTGTATTCCAGTTCTTGTTAGAAACATTATTTCCATTTTATTGTTGGACAATAAAATTTTTTGGTATTATAATTAAGAACAATTGTTGTTCTATTTATAATAATAATAATGTTTTGTATAGAACTGGAAGATTACTTAATGGATTTTGTATACTTGACTTACGTGAAAATTATTTTATAAATTGAACAAAATAATATAAGAAAAGGAGATGATCATTCAAAGAGTTGAATATATGTATTTGTTGAAATACAAGTGTGAATTATTTGAAAGGTTCAAAGAATTCAGAAGTGAAACAAATTGGCAAAGTATTAAGATTCTTTGATTAGATCAGGGAATAAATACTTGTGCAATAAGTTTCAAGATCATCTCAAATGGTTTTTCTCATAATGGACACCTCATGATACGTAATAATTGATTGATGTATCTGAAAGGAAAAATCATACCTTGTTGAACATGGTACGGTCCAAAATGATTTTACTGACATTCCAATATCCTTACAGGATCATGTCCTAGAAATGGTCTGCATATCTCACGAAAAGGTAACCTAAAATCCATTTTCAAGACTCCATAAAAGTTATGGATGGGGAGGATTCCTAATCTTAAGTATGTTAAGATAAGGGGTTGTCCAACTTATATGAAAAGGTTTCAAAGGATAAGCTTGGGACAAAATTTGACAAGTATAGATTTGTGGAACATACTAAAGTAAGTTTAGGGCATATGTTCTATAATCCTACTTAGCAAAAAGGTGTTTATTGCGAAACACGCTGCCTTCTAAGATAAAGATGTATATCATTGAAGGGGCTAGTGGGAGGATAATAGATCTTGAAGAGTTCAAGAACCACAAAACACTATAAGTCAAATAAGAGGAACACAGAGATGATATATTATACCACAACTGAATCGTAATTCTGGAATAGTACCGAAGATACCTGGGAGGTATGGATTCATCATAGATGATGATGATGAGGTACACATCATAGAAGATGATGATCCAGTTACATACGATGAGGTAAGTGTTGTAGACACTCAGAGAAATGGATTGAAGCAAGTTTCTCAAATATGGAACATTCGTTTTGATGAGGCAATCAAAAGAGTTTGATTTTATCAAAAATAAGAATGAACCTAGTGTGTGTACAAAAGGTCGAATTAGAGCATCGTTACATTCCTAGTACTATATGTTGATACTACTACGGATAAGGAATGACATACCAATGCTATAATCGGTAAAGATAAAGTTGTCTAAACATTCCTCCATGAATGATTTGGAAGAGTATCTTAATTGGGGATATAAATCTATATAGATAGATTTAAGAGGATGTTCGACTTAACCCAAGGAACGATATTCATTTGATGCTAAAGTCGTTTAGCATGGCAAACTCCAAGAGATGTCTCATGTCGATGAGCTATGGAGTGTATCTCTCTTAATAGTCCCCACGGACTCACGAAAAGAGAGGTCGCATGAGTGACAATCATGTATGCAATGAAATGTACGAACATGATGATCGGTCGTATTATGGAGAAGTCACTATGAGTCGAAAAACATCTTAAAGTGCTTAACCGACTTTCTAAGGATGTGATCATATTCATGGTGGGTCTAAATTAAAACTAGAGGGCTTAGAGAAAGTTTTTTCACTGAAAAAAATCCACTTTAAGGTAAAGCGTTATCTTGAACAAAAGGTGCGTTGAATTGGAAAGGTTCTACATCTTTGGTTTAAAGACAAAGTATATAGCTATAAATGAAGGCTGCAGAGTTGATTGTTTGGATTAAAGTTCATTCTGAGAACTAGGAATAGTTCTAAGTCTCATCTTGGATCAAAACATGTGTTTGTGGCACTTTCATTTGATTATTAGAATCATTGAAAGTCTTTGGTTTAGTGATAAAGATGACAAAGTATATAGCTATAAATGAAGAAAGTTGATTGTTTGGATTAAAAAGTTCATTACGAGAACTAGGAATAGTTCACCTCATCTTGATCTAAACATGGTATAAACTTTATTTTATTATTAAATCATTGAAAGATGGGAAATCAATAGCGATGAGTTTAAATACAAATATTATCTTACAGAGATAATATCTATACTCAAATAAATCCTCATCACATTTATTGATACATTATTTTACAAAATGGTGAGGACTACTAAACTTCAACTCTCTAAATAAACCTTCATTGATACATTATTTTACCAAAATGGTGAGGACTACTAAACTTCTTTCTAGAACCTTCATTCCATAGCCTCCATATTCTGAGAAAAAAATGGAACAAAAAGGAAAAGGGTGAGCTCAACTAGCTCGATAAAGAATATTATGACTAAGATAATATACAACAAATTACCGTTAGTCTTCAACGGGGAAAAATCTAATAGAATCTGATAGACAACAAATTTTAAATCAATATTAGCGGCGGAAATAATAATTCATTAGAAGAGTTAAGTAGAGAATGCAAACTACTATCTTCTATGTATGAATTTAAAAGTTCATCGTCTATCTTTTATCCTGTAACATCAATCAATATACATACGAATCAAATATTCATCTTTTTGCACTCTGAGGCCAAGATATTCATCGATTAGTCATATTCATTTAAACACACTTCATCTTTGCTCTGACGAAAGATATTCTTGAAAATCATTCATCTTTTACTTCTGAGGCCAAAGATATTCAATAATATCATCATTTAAGGCGAGGATGATGAAAAATATTTTTAAAAAAGCGAATCCGATGAAACAAAATGACAAGGATTAAGGATTAAGGATTAGTACTTTTTTTTTATCCATGTTCAAAAATACCTCAAAAATAATCATAGTGGTGTAAAATTCAAGAATGATCAAAACATGGATACAATCAAAGCTAGTATCCGAATAGATATTTTGGACGAAAAGAAGAAATTTTATTTTTTCGATGAATAGTCTTGAGTATCGTGAATAGTCTTGAATATATCGTGAATAGTAACTCAGACACCAAAAGATAGAAATTCCACAAAAAAAACATCTTCACGCTTCATGAATAGTACTACGTGAATAGTAACTTCGTGAATAGTAACTCATGAATAGTAACTCGTGAATAGTAACTCATGAATAGTAACCCCACATGAAAAGTTCCAAATTTGATAAAAAGTTCCAACCAATATTTCGACATAATGATATTGAAGAAATAATATCATTTGAGAAGAAAATAACATCCACTTACCTCGAAAGATTAGTACTTCTAAATTTGGAATCTAGGGTATAGTCTTTGAAGGAACTTGCGAATCTAGCAATACTCAAAGTATACTCAAAATACTCACAAGAATAAACTCGATAATATAGAGAAAACTTGATTTACGGTGTGATTTTCAATTCTAACCTAAGCACCTATTTATAGGAAATTGCTTAGAACACCAAAGCGAAAAATTTAATAAATTAATAATATAATTATATAAATTTCTTACACATGCCTAGAATCTGATTTCAGCCATCAAACACATGCCACCTTCTAGAAAAAAAAAGAAAAAAAGTTTTTCTAATTTTAAATATTTTAAACTTCCAAAATTAATTATTTGAACTTGAACTTCAATAATTCATAATAAATAGCCCTTTCATCAGAAAATTTGAATCTCTCTTGAGTTTTATAGGAATTTCAATTCTCTACAACTTTGCGAAGAAAGTTTTCCAAATTCCAAATAGAAATTGGCCAAAAATCCACAAGCGAGGCGATTTTACATTTATAATCAAATTTCGAATCGATAAATGGGGTCCACCAACATGTTTAACATGTTTTAAACATTTATTGCAACAAAAATACTCTTCCTCCTCGTATACTCATATATCCCACATTACGTTGTAAAAATATCACCATTATTATATTATTAAAATATAATAATATATATTTAAATGATTATTTTATCGAGAAAAAGATAAAATTTCAATTTTCAACAATTGTCACATTAAAATTTTTTCTCCATCTATATCCATATAAAATCAATATTTTCCTCATCATATGAATCAATAATTAATTATTCACAAATAATATTACGAAATCACAATATTGACAACGAGGCGGTTCCGGGAAGAGGGGGCTTTCGATAAAATTTCTTCTTCTTGGCGCGCAATTAGGTGACCAAACCTCTCCTTAGACAGAACTTTCTAGACATTGCCAATAATGTTATCTAATAATATTATTCGGATAATATGAATTATTGCTTCGATAATGAAAAATCTTGTGTAATGATATTATTGAAACAACAATATATAAAATATCAACGCGACAATTATTAACTCGATAAAATCTTGAGCGATAATTCATGTAACCATTATTGAGTAGTGCCTTCTTACGTAAGAATCAATAATTGGTGCGATCTGGTAATCTTCTTGTGTTTTAACCACCGAGTATTTTAACGATATTAACTTGTAACAACTTCTGTGTTATTTTTAAACAACTTATATTTGTCGTTTTCTTCATCCAATCGCTTTCAGTTATGGGGCCCACACATGGTCATTTACGTCGTCGTCGCGATATTCCCAAACGATCTGAATATTCCACGACCAAACGAATATTCCCAAACAACAATGAATATTTTATAACCACTTGCTTATTTTGAAATATTTGCGTATTTTACCCTAAACTATCCACATTAATCAAATCAACCCTTACTATTTCAAAATAATAAATAGAAAAATTAAATTTCATTAATAATAAGTTGGGGTCTTCTGACCTCCCCTCCTTATGAAATTTAGTCCTCGAAATTGGCGTGCGTACTGGTGTTTGAAAAAAGGTGAGGATACCTCGCTTTCATTTAGTTTCCAATTCCCGGTCATTTCCTCTATAGCATGATTCCTCCACAAAACTTTAACTTGTGGTATGACCTTTCTTGGCGTAGGACATGCTCCTTCCTATCCAAAATCTTGGCGGTACCTCCTCATCGTTAAGTCTTGGCTATCTCGTCCGGTTCTAACTTCTATAGCGTGGTTGGGTCTTTCACATATTCTGAAAATGCGGATATGTGAAACACATTATGAACACGAGACATACTTGGAGGTAATGCATGAGTCTATAGGCTACATTTCCTACTCGGTCAAGAATTTGAAATGGACCAATAAATCGTGGATTGAGCTTTCCTCTCTTCCCAAATCTTGTAACTCCCTTCCATGGAGCAACTTCATGACAATACATGATCCCCCACTAAATTCCGTCCTTTCGATGAAGATCCGCATAACTCTTTTGTCGATCTTGTGCTTTTTTGTATCGTTGTCGAATCATTTGGATCTTTTGTGATCATACGTACTAACTTCGGGTCCCAACAATGTTGCTTCACCCACCTCATCCCAACATATTGGAGAACGACATTTTAAATCCATATAATGCTTGAATGGAGCCACACCTATACTTGCACGATAAGCTGTTGTTGTTGTAGGAGAATTCCACCATGGTAAATACTTATCCCAACTACCCTTGAAGTCTAGGACCACGAGTCTTAATAAATCTTCAAGAGTTTGAATAGTCCTCTCGATTGTCCGTCCGTTTGGGGATGGTATCTTAACTAAATCGTAAATCCGTGCCCATAGCTTTTTGCAAGCTAACCCAAAATCTTGAAGTGAATCTTGGGTCACGATCCGAAACTATGGATCTGGGCATGCCATGCAACCTCACAATCTCATTCACGTACATACTAGCAAGGCGTTCGAGGAATAAGTCTCCGTGTCGGCAAGAAATGAAAGCGGACTTGGTTAATCTATCAACAATAACCCAAATAGCATTGATGCCTTGAGAAACCAAGTAGGAAGACCCGTAACGAAATCCATGGTAATGTGTTCCCCACTTCCATTTGGAATCTCAAGTGGTTCTGCAGCGGACCCTTAGGTACTAGATGCTCGCCTTTACGTTGACAAGTTAAACACATTGAGATAAACTTTGCAATCTCTCTCTTCATATTGTTCCACCAAAATGTATATAGAAGATCGACGATACATTTTAGTACTTCGAGGATGGATTGCAAATGGTGTATTGTGTGCCTCCATCATAATCTTGTACTTCAAATCGAGTCGTTAGGAACACAAAGTCTAGAGTGGACTCGAAGTATTCCTTCTTCATCAATTCTCGCTTAGGAATAGCTCCTTCTTGTACTTTCTTCTTCATACGCATCGATTTCAAGATTCGGTGGCTTGAGCAACCTTAACTTTTCTATTAAAGTTGGCTCTGTCGTATATACTTGACATCATCGCTTTTCGTTCCTGCATATGATCTTCTACTCGTCGCGTCGGCTACCACGTTAAACTTTTCCGGGATGGTATTGAATAGTGTGGTCGTAGTCTTTCAATAGCTCGAGCCAGCGTCATTGCCGCGTGTTGAGTTCTTTTGAGTGAAGAAATATTTAAGGCTTTTATGGTGCGAATATATCTCCACTTTCTCCCCATATAGATAGTGCCTCCATATCTTTAAGCGAAAAATTTATTTGCCACTCTAGAGATCATGAGTAGGATAATTCCTCTCATACTCTTTAAGTTGTCGCGAGGCATAGGCTATGACTTTCCCGTTGCATGAGAACACATCCTAACCCTTTGCACAAAAGCATCATTGTAGATAACAAATCCATCGAACCGGATGGTATTTGTTAGAGCAGTCTTAAAATAAGTCTCCTCTTAAGCTCTTGGAAACTCTTCTCGCATTCTTACGCTCCAAGCGAATTTTGTATCCTTAAGAGTTAGGCGAGTTAATGGAGTAGCGATTAGAAAACCCTTCCACGAATCTCCGATAATAACCATTAAGCCCAAAAAACTACGTACTTGATCCATGAACTTGGTTGCTCCCAACTTTGTATTGCTTCAATCTTGGCGGGATCAGCGGATACTCCATGTTTTGACACCACGTGCCCAAGGAATGCTACTTCCTCGAGCGAACTTCGCATTTCTTCAATTTGGCATATAGTTTGTTTTCACGAAGCCTTTGGAGTACCGACTTCAAATGGTGCTCATGATCTTCACGACTTTTGGAATATATAAGGATGTCATCAATAAAAACAACAACAAAAAGCGATCCAAATATTCCTTGAATACTCGGTTCATCATATCCATGAAAGCAGCGGGAGCATTAGTTAGTCAAAAGACATGACTAAAATTCATAATGCCCATCTGGGGTTACGAAAAGCGGTCTTTGGAATATCCTCGATTCTAATCTTGGTGATGATATCGAGCGAAGATCGATTTTTGAAAAGAATTGTGCCTTTGCAATTGGTCAAACAAGTCATCAATCGAGGTGAGAGGATACCTATTCTTGATGGTGACATGGTTCAATTCCGATAGTCGATACAAAATCGCATACTCCGTCTTTCTTCTTTACAATAAAAGCAGGGAGCACCCCGAGGAGATGTCTTGGGGCCAGAATGAAACCGATGTCCAACAATTCACGTAGTTGGACCTTTAACTCTGAAGTTCAATAGGAGCCATTCGATATGGGGTTTTAGAAATGGGCTTTGTACGGGTTCAAGATCAATAAAGAATTCAACTTCACGTTACGGGGGTAGGCCAGGGAAGTTCTTGAAATCGTCGGAAAAATCGATAACAACGGGAATATTATTCAAATTTGGCGTGTCTTTATTCAAATCCATAACATGGGCTAAGAAAGCTTGACATCCGTTTTTTCAATAAGCGAATAGCTTTATGATTAGATATGATGCGTGATTGATTTTAATGGTTTAGTTGCTTGAATTAAATCTGACGGGTTGGTTAGGAATATGAAAACTAACAACCTTACGAAAACAATCAATTTTGGCATGATGAGTAGTTAACCAATCAATCCTAAAAATCACATCAAAAGCAAGTATCTTTAAAGAGATAAGGTCAGCGGGTAAGGTAATGGTGCCAACTTGAATCAAACAAGATTTATAAGCGATGGATGTGATGAAAGTTTCTCTAACGGAGTTTCCACGAGATAGGTCAAAGTCTAATTTCTCGGAGTCAAGTTTAAGCGTTGAGCACATGCGGGAGAGATAAATGAATGGGTAACACCGGTATCAAGTAAGGTATAAACTTAGCAAGAATTTATAAATAGCTTACCGTGATCACCTCGTTTGGGTTCCTCGCATTATGACCGATCACAACAAAGCGCTCTTCCGGAATCGTTTGACTTTGACTTTTACAGGGACGATCTTTTGAGTCACCGTCCCCATTGAACTAGGTTTATTTCTTTGTACAATCTCGGCGATATGTCCTTCCTTTCCACAATTATAGCATACCTTGAAGCTGTTGTGGGGGCGGTTTGGTGATATGTCCCTCTTTCCGCATTTATAGCATATAATGGGTGGTCGTTCTCCTCCACTTAGAACCCGATTCTTTGCTTGCCTTTATCGTCTTCACATAGTCGTTGTTAAATCTCCTCTTTTAAAATCTCCTCGACTCGCTTCTTCTATTTTCATGGCCATGATTACCACGGAGTGGTTACCATTTTGTCCCGTCTGTTTCTTTCTCATTGGTTATCATTATTACATTGGCTATATCTACGATGCGATCCACAGTTATGGTCCCTCGGTTGAATATACTCGTTATCTCGCTCTAATAATTGAGCCACATTTACAACATCTGAATAGAGAAAAATTTATGAGAAATGAGATCTTGGCGTATCTGGGTTTTCAAACCTCTAAGAAACATCCGCGTCATCGTTCCTCATTCTCCACCAAATGAGGTGCTGAACACGGATAACTCTGCAAACTTTGCCTCGTCTTTGAGACACCTCGTCATGTTGTTTTGCTCCAATCTAATAAACTCCACTTCCTTCATATAGCCGAACACTTTCGGGAAAGTATTTGTCATTAAATAGTTCTGAAAGCGTCTCCCAAGACATCTTGAGTCTTGGTTTGGATGGAGTGCAACTTCACAGAGACTCCCACCGATGATCTGCCTCGCCACGGAAACATAAAGGTGGCGAATGGAACCTTCTGTTCCTCCGTGCATCCCAAGACATCGAATATCTTGGTAATTTGCTTGACCCGTGTTTCCATATGATCGGATCGGCTTTCCCTTAAATTACGGTGGTCCCACTCTTTGAGCTGCTTGGTTGTGACAACCCGTGAATTGCTATCATTTCCTCCTGTATTTTGAACACGAGTCTCCCTCGTGCGATTTTGCATGAGCTGCAAAAACTTCTAAACATCCCTCGTTCATCATCGCTTTCGATGGTGGTGTTGTTCACGGGAGGAACATTGCCCGACTGTTGCGTTCTCCTCGTTGGTGAGTCTGAGCGTCTCCACGGTCTCATTTCCATTGTTAATATTCTCGATTGACATTCTCAAATCTTGTCATAAAACAAGGGTTAATTAAGGAAATCAATATATCACATAATATCCTATATCTTGACCAACTAACAAATAAGCTTAGGTAGGACACACTAGCGAAGGATTTACTCGTCTCTCCCCTCCTAGTTCTATTCCCGATCTCATGGAGATCATATCCTAAGCTACGATACCAAGCTTGGCGCCCCAAAATAGGTATACATCACCCATTACGAGTTGTCGATACATGGTATACGAAACAACTACAACTTTATTATTACAACGATAAAAGCTGTGAGTTTAAATACAAATATTATCTTCTAGACAATATCTATACTCAAATAAATCCTCATCACATTTATTGATACATTATTTTACAAAATGGTGAGGACTACTAAACAACTCTCTCTAGAAACCTTCATTCCATACCCAGGCTACGTACTACATTATATTCTAGCCTCCTCACGAGAAAAAAAATGGAACAAAAAGGAAAAGGGTGAGCTCAACTAGCTCGATAAAAGAATATTATGACTAAGATAATATCTGACAAATTATCGTTAGTCTTCAACGGGGAAAAATCTAATAGAATCTGATAGACAACAAATTTTAAATCAATATTACATGACGGAAATAATAATTCATTAGAAGAGTTAAGTAGAGAATGCAAACTACTATCTTCTATGTATGAATTTAAAAGTTCATCGTCTATCTTTTATCCTGTAACATCAATCGATATACATACGGAATCAAATATTCATCTTTTTTACTCTGAGGCGAAGATATTCATCGATTAGTCGTATTTTTAAACACTAAACACTTTAATCGATTCATCTTTGCACTTTGCCTTACGGGAAGATATTCTTGAAAATCATTCATCTTTTTTTTTTCTGGGCCAAAGATATTCAATAATATCATCATTTAAGGCGAGGATGATGAAAAATATTTTTAAAAGCGAATCGATTGAAACAAAATGACAAGGATTAAGGATTAAGGATTAGTACTTTGTTTTATCCATGTTCAAAAATACCTCAAAAATAATCATAGTGGTGTAAAATTCAAGAATGATCAAAACATGGATCTGATCAAAGCTAGTATCCGAAATAGATATTTTGGACAAAAGAGAAGAAATTTTATTTTTTTTTGAATAGTCTTATGTGAATAGTCTTGTATATCGTGAATAGTAACTCAGACACCAAAAGATAGAATTTCCAAAAAAAACATCTTCACGCTTCATGAATAGTACTAATGAATAGTAACTTCGTGAATAGTAACTCGTGAATAGTAACTCATGAATAGTAACTTCGTGAATAGTAACTCATGAATAGTAACCCAGAACATGAAAAAAAGTTCCAAATTTGATAAAAAGTTCCAACCATATTTGACATAATGATATTGAAGAAATAATATCATTTGAGAAAAAATAACATCCACTTACCTCGAAAGATTAGTACTTCAGTTTGAAATCTAGGATATAGTCTTTGAAGGAACTTGCACCGTCTAACAATACTCAAAGTATACTCAAAATACTCACAAGAATAAACTCGATATATATAGAGAAAACTTGATTTAACGGTGTGATTTTCAATTCTAACCTAAGCACCTATTTATAGGAAATTGCTTAGAACACCAAAAGCGAAAATTTAATAAATTAATAATATATTATATATAAATTTCTACACATATGCCTAGAATCTGATTTCAGCCATCAAACACATGCCACCTTCTAGAAAAAGTAAGAAAAAAAAAACGTTTTTCTAATTTTAAATATTTTAAACTTCCAAAAATCAATTATTTGAACTTGAACTTCAATAATTCATAATAAATAGCCCTTTTATCAGAAAATTCGAATCTCGCGAGTTTTATAGGAAATTCAATTCTCTACAACTTTGCGAAGAAAGTTTTCCAAATTCCAAATAGAAATTGGCCAAGAAATCCACAAGCAGGCGATTTTACGGTATAATCAAATTTCGATCGATAAATGGGGTCCACAGACATGTTTAACATGTTTTAAACATTTATTGCAACAAAAATACTCTTCCTCCTCGTATACTCATATATCCCACATTAGTTGTAAAAATATCACCATTATTATATTATTAAAATATAATAATATATTTAAATAAATTATTTTATCGAGAAAAGATAAAATTTCAATTTTCAACAATTGTCACATTAAAATTTTCTCCATCTATATCCACATAAAATCAATATTTTCCTCATCATATGAATCAATAATTAATTATTCACAAATAATATTACGAGAATCACAATATTGACAACGAGGCGGTTCGGAAAGGGGGGCTTTCGATAAAATTTCTCTAACTTCTTGGCGGCGCATTAGGTGACCAAACCTCTCCTTAGAGCGAACTTTCTAGACATTGCCAATAATGTTATCTAATAATATTATTAGGATAATATGAATTATTGCCGATAATGAAAAATCTTGTGTAATGACAATTATTGAAACAACGACAATATAAAATATCAACGCGACAATTATTAACTCGATAAAATCTTTGAGCGATAATTCTGTAACCATTATTGAGTAGTGCCTTCTTACGTAAGAATCAATAATTGGTGCGATCTGGTAATCTTCTTGTGTTTTTTAACCACAGAGTATTTTAACGATATTAGCTTGTAACAACTACTGTATTATTTTTAAACAACTTATATTTGTCGTTTTCTTCATCCAATAAACTTTTTAGTTATGGGGCCCACACATGGGCTGTGGCAAATCGTGCGAATATTCCCAAAGCGATCTGAATATTCCACGACCAAACGAATATTCCCAAACAACAATGAATATTTTATAACCACTTGCTTATTTTGAAATATTTGCGTATTTTACCCTAACTATCCACATTAATCAAATCAACCCTTACTATTTCAAAATAATAAATAGAAAATTAAATTTCATTAATAATAAGTTGGGGTCTTACAACCTCCCCTCCTTATGAAATTTAGTCCTCGAAATTGGCGTCGTACACAGTGTTTGAAAAGGTGAGGATACCTCGCTTTCATTTCGTTTCAATTCCCGGTCATTTCCTCTATAGCATGATTCCTCCACAAAACTTTAACTTGTGGTATGACCTTTCTTGCGTGGGACATGCTCCTTCTATCCAAAATCTTGGCGGTACCTCCTCATCGTTAAGTCTTGGCTATCTCGTCCGGTTCTAACTTCTATAACGTGGTTGGGTCTTTCACATATTCTGAAATGCAGATATATGAAACACATTATGAACACGAGACATACTTGGAGGTAATGCAGCGAGTCTATAGGCTACATTTCCTACTCGGTCAAGAATTTGAAATGGACCATAAATGCGTGGATTGAGCTTTCCTCTCTTCCCAAATCTTGTAACTCCCTTCCATGGAAGCAACTTCATGACAATACATGATCCCCTACACTAAATTCCACGTCCTTTCGATGAAGATCCGCATAACTCTTTTTTCGATCTTGTGCTTGTTTTTGTATCGTTGTCGAATCATTTGGATCTTTTAGGTGAGTCATACGTACTAACTTTCGGGTCCCAACAATGTTGCTTCACCCACCTCATCCCAACATATTGGAGAGCGACATTTTCGTCCATATAATGCTTGAATGGAGCCACACCTATACTTGCACGATAAGCTGTTGTTGTAGGAGAATTCCACCAATGGTAAATACTTATCCCAAGCGCCCTTGAAGTCTAGGACCACGAGTCTTAATAAATCTTCAAGAGTTTGAATAGTCCTCTCGATTGTCCGTCCGTTTGAGGATGGTATGCTTAGAACTAAATCGTAAATCCGTGCCCATAGCTTTTTGCAAGCTAACCCAAAATCTTGAAGTGAATCTTGGGTCACGATCCGAAACTATATGGATCTGGCATGCCATGCAACCTCACAATCTCATTCACGTCATACTAGCAAGGCGTTCGAGGAATAAGTCTCCGTGTCGGCGAAAAATGAAGCGGACTTGGTTAATCTATCAACAATAACCCAAATAGCATTGATGCCTTGAAAGCCGTAGGAAGACCCGTAACGAAATCCATGGTAATGTGTTCCCACTTCCATTTGGAATCTCAGTGGTTACAGCGGACCCTTAGGTACTAGATGCTCGCCTTTACGTTGACAAGTTAAACACATTGAGATAAACTTTGCAATCTCTCTCTTCATATTGTTCCACCAAAATGTATGTGAAGATCACGATACATTTTAGTACTTCGAGATGGATTGCAAATGGTGTATTGTGTGCCTCCATCATAATCTTGTACTTCAAATCAGTCGTTAGGAACACAAAGTCTAGAGTGGACTCAAGTATTCCTTCTTCATCAATTCTAAACTTAGGAATAGCTCCTTCTTGTACTTTCTTCTTCATACGCATCGGCTCAAGATTCGGTGGCTTGAAGCGACCTTAACTTTTTCTATTAAAGTTGGCTCTGTCGTATACTTGACATCATCGCTTTTCGTTCCGCATATGATCTTCTACTCAGCATCGTCGGCTACCCGTTAAACTTTTCGGGATGGTATTGAATAGTGTGGTGCGTAGTCTTTCAATAGCTCGAGCCAGCGTCATTTGCTTATGTTGAGTTCTTTTTGAGTGAAGAAATATTTAAGGCTTTTATGGTGCGAATATATCTCCACTTTCTCCCCATATAGATAGTGCCTCCATATCTTTAAGCGCTTGAAAATTTGCTTTGCCAACTCTAGATCATGAGTAGGATAATTCTCTCATATACTCTTTAAGTTGTCGCGAGGCATAGGCTATGACTTTCCCGTTGCATGAGAACACATCCTAACCCTTTGCACGAAGCATCATTTGTAGATAACAAATCCATCCGAACGGATGGTATTGTTAGAGCAGTCTTAGAAATAAGTCTCCTCTTAAGCTCTTGGAAACTCTTCTCGCATTCTTCGCTCCAAGCGAATTTTGTATCCTTAAGAGTTAAATTTGAGTTAATGGAGTAGCGATTAGAAAACCCTTCCACGAATCTCAGATAATAACCGGACTAAGCCCAAAAAACTACGTGCTTGATCCGCAGGCTTGGTTTGCTCCCAACTTTGTATTGCTTCAATCTTGGCGGGATCAGCGGATACTCCATGTTTTGACACCACGTGCCCAAGGAATGCTACTTCCTCGAGCGAACTTCGCATTTCTTCAATTTGGCATATAGTTTGTTTTCACGAAGCCTTTGGAGTACCGACTTCAAATGGTGCTCATGATCTTCACGACTTTTGGAATATATAAGGATGTCATCAATAAAAACAACAACAACAAAGCCGATCAAATATTCCTTGAATACTCGGTTCATCATATCCATGAAAGCCGCGGGAGCATTAGTTAGTCAAGAAAGACATGACTAAAAATTCATAATGCCCATCTGGGGAGTTACGAAGGCGGTCTTTGGAATATCCTCGGTTCTAATCTTGGTGATGATATCGAGCGAAGATCGATTTTGAAAAGAATTGTGCCCTTACTGGCTGGTCGAACAAGTCATCAATCTGAGGTGAGGATACCTATTCTTGATGGTGACATGGTTCGATTCCGATAGTCGATACAAAATCGCATACTCCGTCTTTCTTCTTTACAAATAAAGCAGGGAGCACCCCGAGGAGATGTCTTAGGGGCCAATGAAACCGATGTCCAACAATTCACGTAGTTGGACCTTTAACTCTGAAGTTCAATAGGAGCCATTCGATATGGGGTTTTAGAAATGGGCTTTGTACGGGTTCAAGATCAATAAAAATTCAACTTCACGTTACGGGGGTAGGCCAGGAAGTTCTTGAAATCGTCGGGAAAATCGATAACAACGGAATATTATTCAAATTTGGCGTGTCTTTATTCAAATCCATAACATGGGCTAAGAAAGCTTGACATCCGTTTTTCAATAAGCGAATAGCTTTATGATTAGATATGATGATGATTGATTTTAATGGTTTAGTTGCTTGAATTAAATACAACGGGTTGGTTAGGAATATGAAAACTAACAACCTTACGAAAACAATCAATTTTGGCATGATGAGTAGTTAACCAATCAATCCTAAAATCACATCAAAAGCAAGTATCTTTAAAGAGATAAGGTCAACGGGTAAGGTGATGGTGCCAACTTGAATCAAACAAGATTTATAAGCGATGGATGTGATGAAAGTTTCTCTAACGGAGTTTCCACGAGATAGGTCAAAGTCTAATTTCTCGGTCGTCAGTTTTAAGCGTTGAGCACATGCGGGAGAGATAAATGAATGGGTATGCCGGTATCAAGTAAGGTATAAACTTAGCAAAAATTATAAATAGCTTACCGTGATCACCTCGTTTGGGTTCCTCGCATTATGACCGATCACAACAAACGCTCTTCCGGAATCGTTGACTTTGACTTTTACGGGACGATCTTTTGAGTCACCGTCCCCATTGAACTAGGTTTCGCTTCTTGTACAATCTCGGCGATATGTCCTTCCTTTCCACAATTATAGCATACCTTGAGCTGTTGTGGGCGGTTTGGTGATATGTCCCTCTTTCCGCATTTATAGCATATGGCCGGTGGTGGTTCTCCTCCCTTAGAACCGATTCTTTGCTTAAACCTTTATCGTCTTCACATAGTTAGTTGTTAAATCTCCTCTTTTTAAAATCTCCTCGACTCGCTTCTTCTATTTTCATGGCCATGATTACCACGGAGTGGTTACCATTTTTTCCGTCTGTTTTTCTTTCTCCATTTGGTTATCATTATTACATTGTTGCTATCTACGAGTACGATCCACGGTTATGGTCCCTCGGTTGGCCGTACTCGTTATCTCGCTCTAATAATTGAGCCACATTTACAACATCTGAATAGAGAAAATTTATGAGAAATGAGATCTTGGCGTATCTTGGGTTTCAAACCTCTAAAAAACATCCGCGTCATCGTTCCTCATTCTCCACCAAATGAGGTCTGCAAACACGGATAACTCTGCAAACTTTGCCTCGTCTTTGAGACACCGTCGTGTTGTTTTGCTCGAATCTAATAAACTCCACTTCCTTCATATAGCGAACACTTTCGGGAAAGTATTTGTCATTAAATAGTTCTGAAAGCGTCTCCCAAGACATCTTTGAGTGCGGTTGGATGGAGTGCGCTTCACAGACTCCCACCGATGATCGCCTCGCCACACGGAACATAAAGGTGGCGAATGGAACCTTCATTCCTCCGTGCATCCCAGAGACATCGAATATCTTGGTAATTTGCTTGACCCGTGTTTCCCGTGATCGGATCGGGCTTTCCCTTAAATTACGGTGGTCCCAACTCTTTGAGCTGCTTGGGCTGTGACAACTTGTGAATTGCTATCATTTCCTCTGTATTTTGAACACGAGTCTCCTAAATGCGATTTTGCATGAGCTGCAAAAACTTCTAAACATCCCTCGTTCATCATCTGCTTTCGATGGTGTTGTTCACGGGAGGAACATTGCCGACTGTTGCACGTTCTCCTCGTTGGTGAGTCTGAGCGTCTCCACGGTCTCATTTCCATTGTTAATATTCTCGATCGACATTCTCAAATCTTTCATCGTAAAAAAAAGGGTTAATTAAGGAATCAATATATCACATAATATCCTATATCTTGACCAACTAACAAATAAGCTTAGGTAGGACACACTAGCGAAGGATTTACTCGTCTCTCCCCTCCTAGTTCTATTCCCGATCTCATTGGAGATCATATCCTAAGCTACGATACCAAGCTGTGGCGCCCCCCCAAAATAGGTATACATCACCCATTACGAGTTGTCGATACATGATGCGAAACAACTACAACTTTATTATTACAACAATAAAAGCGTGAGTTTAAATACAAATATTATCTTCTAGACAATATCTATACTCAAATAAATCCTCATCACATTTATTGATACATTATTTTACAAAATGGTGAGGACTACTAAACAACTCTCTCTAGAACCTTCATTCCATACCCCAGAGCTAAATACTTTCGCTATATTCTAGCCTCCACGAGAAAAAAATGGAACAAAAAGGAAAAGGGTGAGCTCAACTAGCTTCGATAAAGAATATTATGACTAAGATAATATCTGACAAATTATCGTTAGTCTTCAACGAGGAAAAATCTAATAGAATCTGATAGACAACAAATTTTAAATCAATATTATTATGACGAAATAATAATTCATTAGAAGAGTTAAGTAGAGAATGCAAACTACTATCTTCTATGTATGAATTTAAAAGTTCATCGTCTATCTTTTATCCTGTAACATAATCAATCGATATACATACGGAATCAAATATTCATCTTTTTTGCTCTGAGGGCGAAGATATTCATCGATTAGTCATGTTCATTTAAACACACACTCATCTTTTCTTTTCTGACGAAAGATATTCTTGAAAATCATTCATCTTTGCTACTGGGCCAAAGATATTCAATAATATCATCATTTAAGGCGAGGATGATGAAAAATATTTTTTAAAAAAGCGAATCCGGTGAAACAAAATGACAAGGATTAAGGATTAAGGATTAGTACTTTGTTTTATCCATGTTCAAAAATACCTCAAAAATAATCATAGTGGTGTAAAATTCAGAATGATCAAAACATGGATACAATCAAAGCTAGTATCCGAATAGATATTTTGGACGAAAAGAAGAAATTTTATTTTTGATTGAATAGTCTATATCATTATACGTGAATAGTCTTAGTATCGTGAATAGTAACTCAAACACCAAAAGATAGAAATTCCACAAAAAAAACATCTTCACGCGCTTACATGAATAGTACTAGTGAATAGTAACTTCGTGAATAGTAACTCGTGAATAGTAACTCGTGAATAGTAACTTCGTGAATAGTAACTCATGAATAATAACCCAAATGAAAAAGTTCCAAATTTGATAAAAAGTTCAACCAATATTTGACATAATGATATTGAAGAAATAATATCATTTGAGAAAAAAATAACATCCACTTACCTCGAAAGATTAGTACTTCTAGTTTGGAATCTAGGGTATAGTCTTTGAAGGAACTTGCACCGTCTAGCAATACTCAAAGTATACTCAAAATACTCACAAGAATAAACTCGATAATATAGAGAAAAACTTGATTTACGGTGTGATTTTCAATTCTAACCTAAGCACCTATTTATAGGAAATTGCTTAGAACACCAAAAGCGAAAAAATTTAATAAATTAATAATATAATTATATAAATTTCTTACACATGCCTAGAATCTGATTTCAGCCATCAAACACATACCACCTTCTAGAAAAAAAAAAAAAAAACGTTTTTCTAATTTTAAATATTTTAAACTTCCAAAAATCAATTATTTGAACTTGAACTTCAATAATTCATAATAAATAGCCCTTTCATCAGAAAATTCGAATCTCGCGAGTTTTTATAGGAAATTCAATTCTCTACAACTTTGCAGAAGAAAGTTTTTCCAAATTCCAAATAGAAATTGGCCAAAAATCCACAAGCGAGGCGATTTTACGGTATAATCAAATTTCGATCGATAAATGGGGTCCACCAACATGTTTAACATGTTTTAAACATTTATTGCAACAAAAATACTCTTCCTCTCTCGTATACTCATATATCCCACATTAGTTGTAAAAATATCACCATTATTATATTATTAAAATATAATAATATATTTAAATGAATTATTTTATCGAGAAAAAATAAAATTTCAATTTTCAACAATTGTCACATTAAAATTTTCTCCATCTATATCCATATAAAATCAATATTTTCCTCATCATATGAATCAATAATTAATTATTCACAAATAATATTACGAGAATCCTGATATTGACAACGAGGCGGTTCCGGAAAGAGGGGCTTTCGATAAAATTTCTTCTTCTTTGCGCGATTAGGTGACCAAACCTCTCCTTAGAGCGAACTTTCTAGACATTGCCAATAATGTTATCTAATAATATTATTGAGATAATATGAATTATTAGCCGATAATGAAAAATCTTGTGTAATGACAATTATTGAAACAACAATGATATAAAATATCAACGCGTGAATTATTAACTCGATAAAATCTTTGAGCGATAATTCTTTGTAACCATTATTGAGTAGTGCCTTCTTACGTAAGAATCAATAATTGGTGCAATCTGGTATCTTCTTGTGTTTTAACCACAGGAGTATTTTAACGATGATATTAGCAGTGGTAACAACTACTGTAGTTATTTTTAAACAACTTATATTTGTCGTTTTCTTCATCCAATCGCTTTCCGTTATGGGGCCCACACATGGTGGGCTGTTGAGTCGTGCGAATATTCCCAAAAGCGATGCGATATTCCACGACCAAGCGAATATTCCCAAAACAACAATGAATATTTTATAACCACTTGCTTATTTTGAAATATTTGCGTATTTTACCCTAACTATCCACATTAATCAAATCAACCCTTACTATTTCAAAATAATAAATAGAAAATTAAATTTCATTAATAATAAGTTGGGTTGGGGTCTGAACGTTGGCTCGCTAAGGAATACCTAATGGAGTTTTACTTTCCTGTCAATAGGAATTCTCAGAGTGATAGTAGTACAAGTGATCCTTGGACTTGAGATCATCATAGTATCTTGTGTATAATGAGTTATACTTTGACTTATTCCTTAAGACCCTTAGGGTATATCAAAGGGTATGCTTGGGCATAATAAGTTGGACATGGAGATAATGTATGATCGATAAAGAATCTACCACTTCTATTAAAAAGAGAAAATGTCCTATGTGATTCGATAAATGATAACCCTGGTAGTCCTTGGCAAAAGGCGAATGAAATTAGAAAGGAGTTTCTAATTTGCATTATTTGGTGTTGTGCATTTAAGAGTCGAAATACATATAATTAAATAAAATAAGACTTGACAGAAATTCCATGTCTTATATTTAATTGGGACATTGTATGGTGGAAGGATTGAATTGTACGGTAACTATTTACTCAAAGGTTCTTTTATGATTAATGTTGAAATCTATATTATCTGAAAGTCGTTGATCGCTAGGGAGGCTTATCCCTATTGTAGAATAAATATTATTTATTTAAATAAATTAATTATTTAATTTATTTATTTAAATAAGATTAGAATTGTTCTAATTGATTTATTCACAACTGGTTTAATATGGAGAACCTAAAGGGTCACACCATAAAAGGAAGAATAATTATTTAAGAAGTTAATGGCATAATCGTAATAATATGTTATGTATATTTAATTTAATCTATGGTGATAGAATAAATTAAATAGCTTAATATTTATTATTTAATATTTTAGAAATATTAAATATAAATTAATAAGAGGAGTCTTATTAATATTATTACAATTATTATTATTATTTTAATTTCTAAAAGAGTTTAGGAATTAATTTAATATAAGTACTCTCATTTATTCCTAATTGGATTAGGAAGGAAAATTAGTTAAAGGAGTTTAATTAATTATCCCTAATAAGATTAGGGAGCCCCTTTAATTAAAAAGGGTTAATTAAATAATACCTTATTTTAATAGGGTTACTTGATATCTTTATAAGAGGAGTCTTATATCAGATATCAAGACTACGATGTTATTTCAATTATTGGAGAGTACGCCCTTTTTCTATACAGATAGAAAAAACTAGGGTTTGAGCCAATACCCCTTCTTCTTGAAAATTCTTTTTCCTTGGTGGATCACCTCTGAGGCCAAACACTAGGGTGGCTAACGTTGATCAAAGGAAGGAACCAAACTGGTGGATTCAAGTTGAGCGAAAAGGATTGAGGTGAACTTGTACCGAGGAAGCTCGGATCTTCAAGGGTATGTTTCTTATTCATCTTTTCGTTTAATTAATAATTATGCATAAAGGGTGATCCGGTATATGGTTTGTAAAATTTTTAAACTCTGATTTTACACGTTTCCGCTTATTTTTTGCAATTTGATTGCGTTCATGAATATTACAAACCTAACACTTAGGTCCTCAATGCAATTATATATTGCATGTCATGCCGTTTTATAATGTATTGAGAAACTTCAACAGTCTCGGACCATCTCACTCTTTCCTATTGTCCCCGCCGAATTCAAATACACTCTTATTACTTGAAAGGAATTGTGAAACAAAAGGGTGAGCACAACTAGCCAGCCGATAAAGAATATCATGACTAAAGATAATTACATTATCAATAGTTTTCATTAATAATAACTCGTAGATTTAGAACATATGGTAGATGATAAAACTTTTCAACCATAATTGCAAATGAACTAGTAATCCATTAAAGAGTCAAATAGACCATCGTGTCTATTATCTTCTCCATGTTAAAAGTCCACAAATAATGTTTTATCCACAGAAATGAACCACATCATCGAATCATCCTCGCACTACTTGGGCCAAGGATATTCATTAAATCATCAATGGTCATGACTTATAATTGAATAATCCCCGATCAAAACCATACCCACCCATCTCTCGCACGTAAGCCAAAGATATACAACAATAAAACCAATAATCAACAATCCATCTTTGCATGTAAGCCAAAGATATACAATTCAATAATCAACAGTCCATCTTCGCACGTAAGCCAAAGATAACTTTTATCACCATTTAAGCATGAGGATGATGACAATGATATAAACATTAATCAACTGAAAACAAGGATAAATATTAAAGACTTTAAATTTATCCAAATATTATCAATCACATAATAAATTTATAATCCAACATCATTAATATCATAACAATATTTTAATCACTTTTTAAACTTATAAACAATTTATTTCAATTGTTTACACTTTATCAATTAATGCATTTAATGATTCAAGAATGTCATACTCATAAGATTTCATCACCAATGATCAAATTCCTCATCAACAATATGCATATACCTTATATAGGATTTCCAAGCCATAAAATCCTATTTTCCAACTTTGTTACTTCACATAACAAATTTAACTCATATATTCATAACTAAACTATTTTCATGAAAAATGCCAAATCAGTCCCAAAAATATTTCTTTTCTAGGATTTAGCAGAAAATAGTCCCATAATGAACATATATTTTCTCGAAATTTTAAAATTCATTTACTATTTTTCAAAATTAATTTCTTATTAATTCCTTAAGAAATTAGCTACCTCAAGTTTAACTCCAAAAATTCCCAAATCTTGGCAGGACCTTACACATGTTAATGTGAGCCTCCAGTTTAAATTTCATGGTCATCGGAGTTGTAGAACTCCGGTTATAACTTTTTCGTCAGAAAAACCTAAATATTAAAATGGTCATAACTTGCTCATTTTAAGTCGGAATGAGCTCATTTTTTGGACACGATGTTCTTTATACCATATACTTTCATTTCCCAAAAGGCCATAATTTTTCTCATAAATTAAGTGGCCGAAAATGCCCTTACAAAAATGTGGCAGCAGCCTTTTTCATATTTGGCAGTTTTTCGTGCTTTGCTAAAATCAGTCCACACAAAAATATACAACACCTTTTCCAGTGATTCCACTTGGATCAGTTAGGTAACTCATAGATCTAACTCTAGGACTTGACCTCACTCAAAAATTCAAAATATATCAGGAGATATGGTCAATTGAATTTCATGTTCCGTTTTCATCAAAATCTGATTTTTCAACCCTTTGTGATTTCTAAGAAACTTTCATGTTTTCACATAATAACCAACATAAATCATCATGACAATGACATATAACTTAATAAAATAAGTTCAAGAAAAATTTTTAAAGGTTTATAAGTTAATTTATCCTGAACTCAATAATGTCTAAATTGTCAACATGATACTTCTTTGTAGAGTAAAATTTAAGAATACTCAGAAGAATGTTTCCATAAAAAGATACTGGATGAAGCGCAATTATCAAAGATATTCCACTAATTTCATGGAGTATAGAAATCAAAACTTTAACCAACTAAGTATAATAAAGAATATATGAAACTGCAAATGAATTTTCACCCGCCATGCGGTAATCCACGTATACAGATCATTTCCACAATTTAATAAGGAATGAATACAAAGGATCATTCACCATGCATGTGACAATCCACATGACAGGTTATTCCAACAGAATAATAAAGAATGGAATAATGTAAGGATTCATCATGCATGCGATAGAGACCATACATAAAAGTTATTCCCAAATGTAATAATAAATGCGGAATAATAAATATGTAACCGTGTCGGTGAAATTCACAATTCACAAGATATTCTAACAGAATAATAAATGCAGAATAATAAGTAATGGAACCAGTGTCCATGCGTAAAGCATGACGGGATATTCCGACAGAATATGAAATGTGGAATAATAAATATGAACCAAGTCAGGTGAAATTCACACCGACGGGATATTCCGAGAGAATAATAAAGAACAGAATAATAAAAGAATTTCACCAAATATGCGGTACTTCGCATAAACAGGTTATTCCAACATAATAATAAAGAATGGAATAACAGAAGAAGATCACCAAGTATTGGGTAAACTGCATATACTGGTCATTCCACCAAGTATAGGGTAAACCACGCATACAGGTTATTCCAACAGAATAATAAAGAATGGAATAACATAAGGATTTCACCAAGTATAGGGTATGTCACGTATACAAGTTATGTATAGGGTATGCCACTTTTACAGGTTATTCCAACAGAATAATAAAGAATGGAATAACAGAAGTTCTCTTCATGAATAAGAAAGAATAACACCCCTTACGGGTACAACAAATAATATCCCTTACCACAATAATGATATCCCTTACCTTTGAAAGAAACTGGATATAAGAGTAGTGAGGTAGTAGACTTCTCTTCTTCTTTTTCTCTATAGATTTTCTCTCTATAGCTTTTCTCTATAATTTCTCTCTATATTAAATGCTCTATAGCTTTAGTGAATTGGTAAGAAATGAAGAAGAATGAGCTTCTATTTATAGAAAAACATAGTTTCGATAATTGCACGTTTTGGGGCTCAGAAAATTACAATACAATACCTCCAACTTTTCTTTCATTTTAATTCACCATCCAAGTATTATCAAACTTGCACTAACTCTCCTAATAGTAAATCATGTGATTTAATAGTAAATCATGTGAACAAAAGTTCTAGACATTTGAAAATACTTAATTACAAGATAAGTACCTCCATCTATACCTCCATTTTAACTTAGTCATGCAAGTATTATCAATCTTGCACCAACTGAAAGTAGTATGCACACAAGCCAATCAAGTTTGATGATAAAGCATATACTTTGTAACAATCTTATTCATTTATTAATAAAAAGTATTAATTTATTAAAGGCTTTTAATTATCTACATGATCTTTGTTTTATAATATGTGATAAACTCATAGTTTTAAGCAATGCTTTTAGAATAATGATGATGATCATTCTAATGAGATCTAAATTCTTAGAAAGCTTAAAACTAAAATAGTTCCCAATCATTGGATTACTAAATTGGGGATTAGTGAATCCGGATAGATTGGTACATACGTTGCTTGCTCATTGGATGAGGATGATTGATCTCATGATCATTTGTGTGGAGACACTAAAGCAAGTATGTAGGTGCTTATTAGAGAATAAGTTCAACGAATCTGGGCTCGCTAAGGAATACCTAATGGAGTTTTACTTGCCTGTCAATAGGAATTCCTGTAGTGATAGTAGTACAAGTAATCCTTGGACTTGAGATCATCATAGTATCTTGTTTATGATGAGTTATACTTTGACTTATTCCTTAAGACCCTTAGGGTATATCAAAGGGTATGCTTGGGTATAATAAGTTGTACATGGAGATAATGTATGATCAATAAAGAATCTACCACTTCTAATAAAAGAAGAGAATGTCCTATGTGATTCGATAAATGACAACCCAAGTAGTCCTTGGGTTAAGCGTAATGAAATTAGAAAGGAGTTTCTAATTTGCATTATTTGAGTTGTGCATTTAAGAGTCGAAATACATATAATTAAATAAAATAAGACTTGACAAGTAATTCCATGTCTTATATTTAATTGGGACATTGTATGGTTGAAGATTGAATTGTGCAGTAACTATTTACTCAAAGGTTCTTTAATGATTAATGTTGAAATCTATATTATCCGGAAAGTCGTTGATCGCTAGGGAGGCTTATCCCTATTGTAGAATAAATATTATTTAAATAATTTAATTGTTTAATTTATTTATTTAAATAAGATTAGAATTGTTCTAATTGATTTATTCACAACCAGCTTTAATATGGAGAACCTAAAGGGTCACACCATAAAAGAAAAGAATAATTATTTAAGAAGTTAATGGCATAATCGTAATAATATGTTATGTATATTTAATTTAATCTATGGTGATAGAATAAATTAAATAGCTTAATATTTATTATTTAATATTTTAAAATATTAAATATAAATTAATAAGAGGAGTCTTATTAATATTATTACAATTATTATTATTTTAATTTCTAAAAGAGTTTAGGAATTAATTTAATATAAGTACTCTCATTTATTCCTAATTGGATTAGGAAGGAAAATTAGTTAAATGAGTTTAATTAATTATCCCTAATAAGATTAGGGAGCTTAATTAATTAAAAGAATTAAATTAATAAATAAAATCTCATTCTTTAATTGTTAAGGTGGGTTGCCCACATCTATAAATAAGAGGAGTCTTATTATGGGTGGGGGTTTGTTGACTTTTACAACTACGTAATAATTCTAATTTGTTGGAGAGTACGCCCTTTCTATAGAAATAGAAAACTAGGGTTTGAGCCAAAATACCCATCTTCTTGAATTCCTATTCTTCCTTGGTGGATCACCTCTAGAGGCCAAACACATGGGTGGCTAACGTTGATCAAAGGAAGGAACCAAACCCGGTGGATTCAAGTTGAACGCGAAAACGATTGGAGGTGAACTTGTACCTGAGGAAGCTCGATCTTCAAGGGTATGATTTTATTCTTTATCTTTTCGTTTAATTAATAATTGTGCATAAAGGGTGATCCGGGTATATGGTTTGTAAATTTTTAAACTCTGATTTATCTCGCTTCCGCTTTATTTTTGCAATTTGATTGCGTTCTTGAATATTACAAACCTAACAGTGGCATCAGAGCTAAACCTTTATGCAAATTATTAATTGTTTTAATTTGATATGTATATTGATATTTGTTTAGAATAATTTAATTGGGCATAATTTTATTGTATAAAATTTATTAAAAGAAAAAAAAAAATCGCGAATCCCGTTTATTTTTCAAAATAAATTGATTACTAACTAAAGAATTACTAACTAATAAATATGTGTCACGGATATATAGAATTACTAACTAAAGTAGTAATCCAGATCATGGTCCACGTGATACAAAAGTTTGATTATTTTTTTTAAAAATAAACCGTGGCCAGCTGCTTGTTAAAAGTTACAAGTTTTGGTAAAGTGTATGTATGGTTTTTTGATATTCTGTGAGCCATGCAAGCTAAGTAGTTTAGTGGGATTTGGCAGGAGTAGGATTTAATGATTGCAGGAGTTTTTTAGTTTAAAAGGCACGGATATAATATATATATATATTATATTATAACCGCTCGGTTTTATATATATATATATATATATATATATATATATATATATATATTGCTATTTTATAATATATTATATTATATATATATATATAATATATTATTCTCAATAATTTTATAATTAAAATAAAAGGTTTATTTTAATTTTAAAATAAAAAGTTTATTTTAATTTTAAAATAATAGGTTTATTTTAATTTTAAAATTAGATTTCATGCTAACTAATTAGAGTTGGAATTGGATTCCATGATAACTAATTAGAGTTGAAATTGGATTCCATGTTTCCTTAAATAAAGGAGTTTATTTTGATATGAAATTAGATTTCATATTATTCAAAAATAAAAGGTTTATTTGTGAATAGGAAAAAGAATCATCTTTCCTTAAATAAAGGAGTTTATTTAGATATGAAATAAGATTTCATATTATTCAAAATAAAGGAGTTTATTTGTGAATAGGAAAGATAATCCGTGTTTCCTTTAATATTTTTTTTTTTACATGGAATTGGATTCCATAATTAATTAAAATAAAGGAGTTTATTTTGATTAAAGATTTTGATTAAAATAAAATAGTTTATTTTATTCAAAATAGGATAAATTAAAATAAAATAGTTTTATTTTGATTTAAATTTGGATTAAAATAAAGGAGTTTATTTTGATTCAAAAATAGATTTTATACTAACTAATTTTGCCCATTAAATGATATCAATATATATATTAAATGTTTATTATTCATAAGATGAATGTTATTTATTGATGCATATGATGATGTGTATGATAATAAATAGGATTGATTATGGACTATTGACCAATGCGATTGGATTTTATTTTAGTTGGATGCATGAATGTATGGATTTTATTAAATGGGGTCTGCGACTGCCTTCTCTAATTTTTTCTTAATGTAAATTCTATCTCCTCCTATGTACTTCCCTCGATCACGCGATCAAGGTTTCTATTTATTTTAAATAGTTTTGTAATAGGAATAGTTAGAATTAATTTTTGAAGAATTAGAGATCAAGGAGCAAGGAGCTTGAAGACCCGTTTGTAATGGAGCCCTAAGTTTAAATATAATAGTTATATTTAAATATTATTTCTTGCACCTAGGATTTGACCTTTTGGTTCATTTGGTGGCTCTAGTGAACCAAACTAGAATAAAAGTCCATAATCAATTCGAGTAGAATATAGTATTCTATATGCATGCTTATACTATATATATTATATATTATGTAAACATGCTTCGCATGTTCATTAATATAACGCGTATTTTATATATATATGTGCGTATACGCTAAACAAGATGAGACAAATTTAATAACAAACCCTCAACTTTTTATATTAAGTCCTAAGCGTTCAAAGATATTTGGAATATCGAACGTCAGCTTCTAACATGATAAAATTAATAGAGTATTAAATATTTAATATGAGTTTATTGTGTCACCACAAGGCAAGTATTAAGTATTTAAGATGTTAATTTATCACATTTGATGCTTATAAAGAAAATTGAACAATATTGTTTTGTTGTGTCACCACAAGGATGATATTTTCTTTTTTGAATATATGGAGTGCTAGGTTTGGACTTAACTTGGATAATTTTGATTCGGATGTGCCACCACTTGATCAAAATAATCTAAGAGGCAAAAGAAAAGGAGTTGCATAGTTGATGTAATTGACAAAAGTTGTCTACCTATTTATTTATATATAGTTTGTTGTGTCACCACAAGGCTATATACATTTGAAATGGGATCCTTATTCTCACTAGCAAATCTTTAATTAGATTTTGCTTAACTATATAAGTGAGGGTAATATAGTTTGAAGAAAATAGTGGGAGATACCAATTTAAAACAAGACCTAATTTATTTTGGTAATTAATAAAAAAATATATGTTAAAAATGTTGTTAATTACAAATTCATTTACCGAATTTTACAATGTCTAAAATTACTATCATCAAAGCATATTAGATGCTAAATTAACCGCATCAATTAAATCGGATTGGTTAAGGAATTTGAGAATAGTTCTCATAGTGAAAAAGCTATCTTATGTCCTTATATCGCCTATCCCCGCAACGGTTGCGATAATGCCTCCGAGGAAGAGATTGCTACTTTTAGAAAGTGGCAAGATGATGCACATTGGCTCAATGCACCATGCTGCTCATCCACGAGTAACGAGCTTGCCGTCACGATGAAACTATGGATGCTTCTACTATTCCTCGCACATCAAGTAGTTGATGGTGAGGAAAGTAGGACTGATAGATATCAGATATCTAAAGAGCTCTTCCGATCAAGAATGACCGATGACACTACAGTACAGATAAAAGTCCTTAACATTATCAATTTTATTGATCAATTAGGACAAAGAGTTTTGTCATGGATGGAGAGTTGAGCCAAGATTTGATCTTGCACTCACTCCCGGACTCCTTTCACAATTGTTGTGAATTTTCATATGAACAAGCTAGATATCGCCTCACTGATTTGTTAACATATTAAAAAATGTTGAGAGTCACTTTCCAACCAAGAAAGATTAAGTCTTACTGGTAGGGGCCAAAGGATCTTCTGAAAAGAAGAACGATTCAAAGAAGGTAAATAGAAAGGCATAAACAAAGGATAATAAGAACAAAACTGATATGGATAGCAAAGGAGTTTGCTTCCACTGCTATAAGCCTGGACACTGGAAAGAAACTGCGAGAAACATCTTGTAGAGGCTAACCAAAGAAGCTTAGTGAAGTTTCGGTTACAAATACAATTTTGTTCATAATTTAAAATAAATTTTTCTTTAAGTCAAGGTTCTACTTGGGTATTGGATACCGACTTTGGTTATCATAAATATAGATTTATGAAGGGACCAAACAGAAGTAAAGCTAAACAAATATAAGTAATCCTATGTGGGAAATGTAGCAAAGGTTGCCATATTAGCCATAGAAACTTATAGTTTAGCAATGCCTACACGAGCAAATCTATTAAGTCAATAAGTTGTTATTGTATTCCAGCTTCTTGTTAAAATATTATTTCCATTTTATTGTTGGACAATAAAATCTTTGGTATTATAATTAAGAACAATTGTTGTTCTATTTATAATAAAAATGTTTTGTATAGAACTGGAATATTACTTAATAAATTTTGTATACTTGACTTACATAAAAATAATTTTGCATATTGAACAAATTAGTATAAGAAAAGGAGATGATTATTCAAAGAGTTGAATGTGTGTATTTGCTGAAATACAAGTGTAAATTATTTGAAAGGTTCAAAGAATTCAGAAGTGAAACAAATTGGCAATGTATTAAGATTCTTTGATTAGATCAAGGAATAAATACTTGTGCAATAAGTTTCTAGATCATCTCAATTGGTTTTCTCATAATGGACACATCCTGATACGCAATAATTGATTGATGTATCTGAATGGAAAAATTGTACCTTGTTGGACATGGTGCGGTCCAAAATGATTTTACCGACATTCCAGTATCCTTCTAGGATCATTTCCTAGAAATGGTCGATATTCTCTGAAAAAGGTAACCTCAAAATCCATTTCAAGACTCCATAAAAGTTATGGACAGGAGGATTCCTAATCTTAAGTATGTTAAGATAAGGGTTGTCCAACTTATGTGAAAAGGTTTCAAAGGATAAGCTTGGGACAAGATTTGACAAGTGTCGATTTGTGGGACATCCTAAAGTAAGTTTAGGGTATATGTTCTATAATCCTGGCTTACCAAAAGGTGTTTATTGCAAAACACCTGGCCTTCTAGGTAAAGGTGTTTATCATTGGAGGGGCTAGTGGGAAGATAATAGATCTTGAAGAGTTCAAGAACCATAAAACACTATAAGTCAAATAAGAGGAACCTATAGATGTACCTATTGTACCACAACCTAATCAAATCTGAATAGTCACCAAGATACCTAGGAGGTATGGATTCATTATGGATAATGATGATGAGGTACGCATCATAGAAGATGATGATCTATAGTTACATACGATGAGGTAAGAGTTCTAGTATGTACAAAAGGGTCAGTGGGAGCATCATGACATTCATAGTACTATATGTTGATATACTACGGATAAGGAATGACATACCAATGCTACAATCAGTAAAGATAAAGTTGTCTAAACATTCCTCCATGAATGATTGGGAAGAGTATCTTAATTGGGGATAAAATCTATATAGATAGATACAAGAAGATGCTCGACTTAACCCAAGGAACGTATATTCATTTGATGCTAATGTCGTTTAGCATGGCAAACTCCAAGAGATGTCTCATGTCGATGAGCCTTGGAGTGTATCTCTCTTAATAGTCCCCACAGACTCCTGAAAAGAGAGGTCGCATGAGTGACAATCATGTATGCAATGAAATGTACGAGACCTGATGTTGATCACCATATATTATGGAGAAGTTCACTATGAGTCGTTGAAAACATCTTAAAGTGCTTAACCCAGGCACTAAGGATGTGATCATATTCATGGTGGGTCTAAATTAAAACTAGAGGGCTTAACAGACTCAAGTTTTTCGTATTGCACCAAGACGACGTAAAAATCCACTTTAAGGTAAAGGGTTATCTTGAACAGCAGGTGCGATGAATTGGAAAGGTTCCAAACAAAGAAAGAGTTCTTTGGTTTAGTGATAAAGACAAAGTATATAGCTATAAATGAAGCTGCAAGTTGATTGTTTGGATTAAAATTTCATTACAGAACTAGGAATAGTTCCTAAGTCTCATCTTGGATCTAAACATGTGTTGTGGCACTTTCATTTGATTATTAGAATCATTGAAAGATGGGAAATCACTATAGAGATAGTGGACTCTTAAGAACAACATTACATATCCATTAACTAAAGCTTATCCAACAGCAGGATAATCGTCACTTAGAGAAGAAGAGTATGAGATACCATGACGATTGGCTTTAGTGCAAGTGGGAGATTGAAAGTAGTATGCACACAAGCCAATCATGTTTGATGATAAAGCATATACTTTGTAACAATCTTATTCATTTATTAATAAAAAGTATTAATTTATTAAAGGCTTTTAATTATCTACATAATGTTTGTTTATAATATGTGATAAACCCATAGTTTCTGCAATGCTTTTAGAATAATGATGATGATCATTCTAATGAGATCTAAATTCTTAGAAAGCTTAAAACTAAAATAGTTCCCAATTATTGGATTACTAAATTGGGGATTAGTGAATCCGGATAGATTGGTACATATGTTGCTTGCTCATTGGTTGAGGATGATTGATCTCATGATCATTTGTGTGGAGACACTAAAGCAAGTATGTAGGTGCTTATTAGAGAATAAGTTCAATTGAGAACGTGGCTCGCTAAGGAATACCTAATGGAGTTTTACTTTCCGTCAATAGGAATTCACAGTAGTGATAGTAGTCTAAGTAATCCTTGGACTTGAGATCATCATAGTATCTTGTGTATGATGAGTTATACTTTGACTTATTCCTTAAGACCCTTAGGGTATATCAAAGGGTATGCTTGGGTATAATAAGTTTTACATGGAGATAATGTATGATCAATAAAGAATCTACCACTTCTAATAAAAGAAGAGAAATGTCCTATGTGATTCGATAAATGACAACCCAATAGTCCTTGGCCAAGGCAGAATGAAATTAGAAAGGAGTTTCTAATTTGCATTATTTGAGTTGTGCATTTAAGAGTCGAATACATATAATTAAATAAAATAAGACTTGACAGTAATTCCATGTCTTATATTTAATTGGGACATTGTATGGTGGAAGGATTGAATTGTACGGTAACTATTTACTCAAAAGTTCTTTAATGATTAATGTTGAAATCTATATTATCTGGAAAGTCGTTGATCGCATGAGGGAGGCTTATCCCTATCAGAGAATAAATATTATTTAAACAAATTAATTGTTTAATTTATTTATTTAAATAAGATTAGAATTGTTCTAATTGATTTATTCACAACCCATTTAATATGGAGAACCTAAAGGGTCACACCATAAAAGGAAGAATAATTATTTAAGAAGTTAATGGCATAATCGTAATAATATATTATGTATATTTAATTTAATCTATGATGATAGAATAAATTAAATAGCTTAATATTTATTATTTAATATTTTAGAAATATTAAATATAAATTAATAAGATGAGTCTTATTAATATTATTACAATTATTATTATTTTAATTTCTAAAAGAGTTTAGGAATTAATTTAATATAAGTACTCTCATTTATTCCTAATTGGATTAGGAAGGAAAATTAGTTAAAGGAGTTTAATTAATTATCCCGAATAAGATTAGGGAGCTTAATTAATTAAAAGAATTTAATTAATTAAATAAAACCCAATTCCTTAATTGTTAAGGTGGGTTGCCCACATCTATAAATAAGAGGAGTCTTATTATGGGTGGGGGGTTGTTGACTTTTACAACTATGTAATAATTCCAATTTGTTGGAGAGTACGCCCTTTCTATAGAGATAGAAAACTAGGGTTTGAGCCAAAATACCCATCTTCTTGAATTCCTATTCTTCCTTGGTGGATCACCTCTAGAGGCCAAACACATGGGGGTGGCTAACGTTGATCAAAGGAAGGAACCAAACCCGGTGGATTCAAGTTGAACGCGAAAACGATTGGAGGTGAACTTGTACCTGAGGAAGCTCGATCTTCAAGGGTATGATTTTATTCTTTATCTTTTCGTTTAATTAATAATTGTGCATAATGGGTGATCCGGGTATATGGTTTGTAAAAAATTTTAAACTCTGATTTATCTCGCTTCCGCTTTATTTTTGCAATTTGATTGCGTTCTTGAATATTACAAACCTAACACCAACTCCCCTAATAGTAACAAGAATGTGAATCAATAGTATCACATGTGAACAAATAGTTATAATCATGTGAAATAATAGCAATCAATTGCTCATTTATCCTAAGCAATACCCGATTAATCAATATAACCTCCAAACATCAATTTTTATCGAAATAAATGTCGATTTTCACTAACACAAATAATTCCAACATAATGAAACTATTTTTATCAAAAATATAAATTTTGAAATTTCGAAGTTTGTCTTTTCCCAAAAAGTCAATCATTGACTTTTTCGACTAAATAGTGAATTCCGTAAAAAATTTTGTGTTTATAGACTATTTTACTAATTTCGACGTTCGAACTCAAATATCACGTTCAAGCGTCTCCAAATTCAACTCAACACAACTTTAATTCTTAATAACATTCATCATTAATATCATAACTCGCAATATTTATCAATCAATTCGCTCCTGTGAAAGAGGGGGCTTTCCATAAGTATTTCTCCTATCATGCCAGTAATTAGATTATCTAACCTCTCCTTGATAGAACTTCTAGACATTGTAAATATTGCAATTTATAATATGAATAACTTTGTCATCTCAATTATTGATTTAATAAAATAACATTTTATGTAGATGATACTGTGACAATAATTGAATCAATAATATGAGAGATATGATGCAGCAATTACTGTAACAATAATTGAGTATAACTGAGTGACTTCTCACGTAAGCATCAATAATCAATACCATGTGCTACTATACAACCACGCGTATTACTGTAATTTTACTACTGGTTAGTTCAACAGTATTAACGGTAAAACCTCCGCCGTTATTTTTACAACAAGATAATTCTGTCGTTTTCTTACTACGACAATACTTCCGTTGTGGGGTCCACCAATGATTGTGCCACCGTCATGAATTATTCCCAAACCAAAGAATATTCCTGATTAAAACGAATATTCCCTGACCAATTGAATATTATATAACAACTTGCGTACCTTGCAAAATTTTTAAATACTACCCACAACTATAACGATTATATCAATTTCACACCATAATATTAAAAAAATATTTGAGAAAATTAAATATTTATTCATAAAACTGGTTCTCACACATTTGATATGGGGCTTTAGAAATGGGTTTTGTACCGGGTTCAAGGTCGATACAAAATTCAATTTCACGCTCTGGGGGTAGGCCAGGAAGTTCTTCAAGGAATACGTCAGGAAATTCATTAACAATAGAAATATTATTCAAAAGTGACGTATTTTTGTTTAGATCTGTGACATGAGCTAAGAAAGCTTGACATCCGTTTTTCAATAAATGAATAGCTTTATGGTTTGAGATGACAGTGATTGATTTTAATGGTTTGGTTGCTTGAATTCGCATAATAGGTCGATTAGGAATATGAAAGCTAACAACCTTACGAAAACAATCAATTTTTGCCTGATGAGTATTTAACCAATCAATCCCTAGAATTACATCAAATGCAAGTATTTTTAATGCAATAAGATCGACAGGTAATGTGTGGGTACCAACTTGAACCAAACAAGACTTATAAACCGTGGATGTAATGAAGGTTTCTCCCAACGGAGTTTCCACGGATAAGTCAAAGTCTAATTTCTCCGTAGTCAAATTTAATCGTTGAGCGCAAGTAGGAGAAATAAAAGAATGGATAGAACCGGTATCAAATAAGGTATAGACTTCGCTAGAGTTTATGATAAGCTTACCCGTAATGACCTCATTCGGGTTCCTTGCTTTTTGGGAGGTCACTACAAACGCCTCTCCTTGCACTCTCGGGCTTTGACTTTTACTGGGACTGACCTTTGGTGCCTCCATCCTAGCTGAACTTGTCTTCGGTGAACGACAAAATCGGGCTAGGTGACCTTCTCTTCCACAATTATAACATGCTTTGGACGACATCACGCAGTTTGGACTGATGTGTCCCTCTCCTTCGCATTTGAAGCATATGATAGGTGGTCATTCTCCTTCCTTAACAATGGGTGCTGGTGTTGATGTCTTTCCATCATTGTTAAATCTCCTCTTCTTGAAATGTACATTTTTACTGTCTTGGCCATGATTACCACCAAAGTGGTTACCATTTCTGGCATATTGATTCCCTCCACGTTTGTTGTCGCCGTTTCGATGACTGATACCACTGGTATTTTCATGCTGCCGGCTGCTTTCTCTTAGTTGCGTTGACTCATTATCGCACTCCAATAACTGAGCCCTATTTACAACATCTGAGTACAAACACAGTTTATGAGAAATAAGATATTGATGTATCTCTGGTTTCAAACCTCTTAAAAACATTCGCGTCATTCTCGGGAAAGTACTTGTCGTTGAATAGCTCTTGGAACTTCTCCCAAGACATCTTGAGTCGTCGTCGGTACGCTTCTGATTCCCACCAATGTCGCCTCTTCACGCAATAACATGAAGGTGGCGAAGGTAACCTTTGCTCCTCGAGCATCCCAAGACATCAAATATCTTGGTGATCTGCTTTATCCATGCTTCCGCCTTAAGTGGTTTTGGCTCTCCTATAAACTCCGGTGGTCCCAGCTCCTTGAACTGTTTAGTAGTGACCGTCCGAGAGTTTCCAGTGTTTCCACCTACATTTTGGACAGGAGCCGCTCTCACTTTGATGTCGCATGAATTGAATAAAGCCTCCGAATACCCATCATTCATCATTTGGTCAGTGTTGTTGTTTGCATGATGATTGTCGCCTTCCTGATGCACATTCTCCTGATTATTGATATGTGGAGACTCAACGGTCTCTTGTGCTCCATTGCTATTTTCAACATTCTCGGATGTCATTTTCAGATACTGCCACAAAACAAAGGTTCATTAACATATAACATATTATCCATATACTTTGACCAACCAATTAAATACCAAATAAACTTAGGTAGGTCATACTAGCAAAGGAATTTCCTGTCTCTCCCCTCCTAGTTCTAGTCTCACATCTTAGCCAGGATCATCATATCCTAAGATCTCGATACCAACCTGTGAAGCCCCAAAATTAGGTACACATCACCCATCTTGGGTGCATGAGATCAAGGTAAAGAATTCAAATACAACTTACTAATACAACTGTCATGTACAATACGACAAAACATAAACTGTGAGTTTGAATACAAATATTGTCTACTAGAGATTATACAAATTCAAAAGAAGTCCTCATTACAATTATTATCACACCATTTCACAGAGCAGTGAGGATTACTAATGCTATCCTCTGGACCATCACTCCGTTTCCCGACTCGTCCCAGCTATATTCTCATTTCCTGAAGAGAACTGTGAAAGAAAGGGTGATGTGAGACCCCAGATTTTATCAATAAAGATTTAAATTTTGTCGAAATAATTTTTAATATTATGGTGTGAATTTGAGATAATATTATAGTTGTGGGTAGTATTTATAAATTTTGCAAAGTATGCAAGTGGTTATATTATATTCGATTGGTGGGGAGTATTCGGTTTAGCGAGGGAATATTCGTACAACGACTCAATCATTGGTGGACCCTACAATGTAATTATTATCATTTTATTGAGAAAACGACAAAATATTTTATTAAAATAACGACGGAAGTTTTACTGGTTGATCTTGTTGAACTACTTTCATAGAGTAAAAATACGATGTCGTGTGGTTGGTTGCATAGTACACAAAGTATTGATTATTGATGCTTATGTGAGAAGTCACTCGGTTTGATTCCATTATTGTCGATTAATAATATGAATTATTATAGCGATAATGACGCGTTTGTTTTATTCAGTATTATTAACGTAATAAAATGAAACATCTTTTTATATAAAATGAATACTTTATTAAAGTTATTCTATAAATAGAATATATTATATTTTATTATGCATAGTGTTGCATAGTATTTTGCATAGTGTTTTGCATAGTGTTGCATAGTGTTTGCATAGTAAAATGTTTTTATATAAATAGAATATATTATATTTTATTTAAAAGATTTTGCTTTAAATATGGACCGTCGATTAAAAGTAAATCAATCTGGACCGCTTCATGGATTAATTACTATGCATTCTATTTTCCTATAAATAGAAGCTCATTCCTTCATTATTTTCTTACGAATTCACCAAACTCTAGAGAGAGAAATTATAGAGAGAAGCTATAGAGAGAAAATCTATAGAGAGAAAGAAGAAGAGTATTGCACTTCACTACTTTGATATCCAAAGGTGTCTTTTTACGGTAAGGGGTATTATTTGTTGTACGTAAGGGATATTATTCGTTTGTATTCATGAAGAGAAACCTCTCATTATTCCATTCATTATTATTCTCATTGGAATAACTTTTGTAAAAGTGGTATACCCTATACATAACTTTGTATATGCCACGCATACCCTATACTTGGTGAAATCCTTATATTATTCCATCCTTATTTATTCTCGCTGGAATAACTTTTGATACGCTGAATCCCCTATACTTGGTGATCTTCTTACATTATTCCATTCTTTATTATTCTGCTGAATATCACATGCATGTGTTTTTACACCGACTTTGGTTCCATTGTTTATTATTCCGCATTTATTATTATGTTGGAATATCCTCGTCATGTGTTTTACACCGACTGGGTTCCATTGTTTATTATTCAAAGCATTTATTATTCATTGGATCATCCGCCGATTGTTTAATTTCACGACCGGTTCCGCTTATTATTATTACATTGGAATAACTTTTATCTATCTGCAATACCGCATGCACGGTGATTTCTTTTGTTATTCCATTCTTTATTATACCCAATTGGTTAAAACTTTGACTTCTATACTCCATGAAATTAGTAGAATATCCTTGATATTTGCGTTTCATCCAAATCTTTTTTCATGGAAATATTCTTCCGATCATTCTTGAATTTTACTCTACAAAAAAGTATCTTGTTGACAATTTGGGCGTTACTAATTCTGGATAAAATAATTCTTGAACTTGTTTTATTGAATTATTATGTCATTGTCATCATCCTCATGATATATTATGTTATCTTTGGCTTACGTGCATAGATGAACTTAGTATGATTATGACCGAGGATCATTCGGTATAATCATGGCTTGTTATAAATGATGTGATAAAAGTCCTCGGTGGGCACAGAATGCGGTGATGGATAGTTTTTGGTATGATTATGACCGGGGTGATTCGGTATAGTCATGACCATTGATAATTTGATGAAAATCCTTGACCGTGGTACGCGAGGGATGATTAGATGTGGTGGTTTATTTATTAAATGAGTCTCAAATGATAAAAAATTGATGAAAACCTTTTAAAACCTAAAAGATAGTAGATTTTATTCTCTACTTGACTTTTTAATGGATTGCATATTCAAACTGCGAGTTAAACCGTTTGTCTATTGTATTTTATCGGTTTAACATTGTTGAAGGCTAATGATAATTTATTCTCGCATTATCTTAGTCATAATATTTCTTCTTGGGCTAGTTGAGCTCACCCTTTCTTTCACCGTTTTTCTCTTGAAATGAGAACATAGTTGGAGACGAGTCGGGAAGCGGAGTAATGGTCCGAGAGGATAGCATTAGTAGTCCTCACTATTACGTGAAATAGTGTGATAATAGTTGTAATGAGGACTCCTTTTGAGTTTGTATAATATCTAGTAGACAATATTTGTATTCAAACTCACGCTTTATGTCGATTGTACCACGACGCTTAGGTTAGTAAGTTGTATTTGAATTTATGTACCATGTAAGTGGCGACCCAAGATGGGTGACGATACCTAATTTTGGGGTCGTCACAATTGGTATCGAGCTTAGGATATGATCCCGGCTAAGATGTGAGAATAGTACTAGTAGGGGAGGCGGGGAATACCTTCGCTAGTATGACCTACCTAAGTTTATTTGGTATTTGATTGGTCGGTTGAGTATATAGTGATAATATGTTGCATATTAATTAACCCTTGTGTTGTGGCGGTGTTTGAAATGGCGGTGAAAATATTCACAATGGAGTGAATGTGACCGTTGTGACACCTTTAATCACTAATCGGAGTTAATGCGATTAGTCGATTTGAGGAACAAATTAGAGATTTCCACGTAGTGAATGAAGAACTAATTGTTGCACTTTGAGCTAGTTGCAGGTAGCAAATTTGAAAGTGAGGAAGAAGAGGAAGAAGAGGAACCCGAGGAGAATTGGTTAGAAGAAGTTTATGATCAAAACTTAGAATTACAAAATCGTGTTCGTGAGCTAGAAGAACGAGGTTGAAGAACCAAACGATTAGGTGGAACAAAGGGATACAACAATTCAAAATTGGGTTACTCTCGATATGTGATGCTCGAACAAAATCACGCTTTGGCGGGGTGTAAGATATTAAACTTGGAATCGAGAATTTAAAATCAAAGATCAAATGAAGAAGAAACAATCGAATCGAAGGAGAATAGGCGATGCGTGGGTAAAAGTCGCACAACGCGTTGATAGTGTAGAAAAAGACGTCCGATCCAATAAAGCCAAAATAGATGAAATGGACTTTGCTTTTTGACAAAGAATTGGGAGAACCCAACATCGAATTCGAATTACTTTGTGCATAGCGGTCAACCCCGAATTCGATATGGATCAAGAATAATGATTCAAATCATGGATCGGGAATGTGAAGAAGCACTTAAGGGTGGAATGTACCCTATAGTAAAGTCAAACTCGGTAATTTAAGCGAGAGCGTTTATCGAGAAACCCGAACGAAGTTATTACGGGTAAATTAATTATAAATTATTACGAAGTCTATACTTTATTCAATACAAGTTCTACCCACTCTTTTATTCTACCTAGTTGTGTTCAATGTTTAAATTTGACTCGGAAAAATTAGACTTTGATTTATCTATTGAAACTTCGTTGGGAGAAACCTTCACTACCTCCAATCGCTTATTAATCTTGTTGTTTCAAATAAACACTTTCACGATCTTATCTCTTTGAAAATACTTGCCTTTGAGGTAATTTTTGAAAGTGATTGATTAACTACTCATTATTCTTTTTGTAAGGTTGTTAGCTTTCATATTCCTAACCAACTTTGTTATCTGAATTCAAAGTAACCAAACCCTAAAGTTAATCAACGTTATATCAAGCCATAAGTAAAGAGCCCCGAACCTTTCGTTGTCGACTTCCTTGTGTGGAATGCACCGCCGGACTTTACGTAGAGCGACATATCGTGAATGAAGATGGCAAGTTTATAGGTATCATTGTGAGGTGCTATCTAGGTTAAGGGATAGAAGTCACAGTTGGTATCAATGTGACGTCTTATCCAAGTCTTGACGAGAGTAATGATTTTGAATGATATTTCTATCATTAATAAATTTCTTGGCGTATTCTTGAAGACTTCCTAGCCTACCCTAGAGTGTGAAATCGAATTTTGTATTGACCCCAGTACAAAACCCATTTCTTAAACCCTCAAATATTTCTTCAACTAAAATGAACAGTTTACGTGGTTTATGATGAAAGTCATAATAAAAGCATTGGACTAATGAAAATCATGGGTATATGAAGTATTAGTAAGTGTTATGATGAGTTATGTGGTTATTATGTGAAAACATGAAAGTTTCTTAGAAATCACAAAGGGTTGAAAAATCAGATTTTGGTAAAAATGTAACATGAAATTCAATTGACCATATCTCCTATTGTATTTTGAATTTTTGAGTGTGGTCAAGTCCTAGAGTTAGATCTATGAGTTACCTAACTAATCCAAGTGGAATTACTGGAAAAGGTGTTGTAGATTTTTGTGTGGACTGATTTTAGCAAAGGAGTGCAAAGCTGCAAAAACCTAAAAAAGCTTCGCCATGATTTTAGAGAGGCTATTTCGGCCACTTAAATTATGAGAAAAATTCTGGCCTTTTGGGACATGAAGGTATATGGTATAAAGTACCTCCTGTCCAAAAAATGAGCTCATTCGACTTAAAATGAGCAAGTTATGACTATTTCAATATTTAGGTTTTCCAGATTAAAAATGCTATAACCTAGTTCTATAACTCAGATGACCATGAAATTTAAACTAGAAGCTCACGTTAACATGTGTAAGGTCCTGCCAAGATTTGGGAATTTTGGAGTTAAACTTGAGGTAGCTAATTTCTTAAGAAATTAATTAGAAATTGATTTTTGAAAAATAGTAAATGAATTTTAAAAATTAGAGAAAATATATTTTCATCATGGGACGATATTATGCTAAATCCCAGAAAAGAAATATTTTTGGGACTAATTTGGTATTTTTCATGAAAATAGTTTAGTTACGAACATATGAGTTAAATATGTTATGTGAAGTAACAAAGTTTAAAATATGATTTTATGGCTAGAGAATCCTATATAGAGTATATGCATATTTTCTGAGAGATTTGATAATTGGTGATGATATCTTATGAGTATGGCATTTTTGAATGATTAAATGCATTATATGGTAAAGCGTAAACAATTAAGATAAATTGTTTATAAATTTAAGAAGTGATTAAAATATTGTTATAATATTAATGATATTAGATTATGAGATTATTAAGTGATTGATAACATGAGGATATTCTTGAATCTCGGATAAATTATATTATAAATGTTTAATATTTATCCTTTATCTCATTTGATTGATTCTTTATATCATTATCCTCACGCTTATATTATGTTGAAAGTCATCTCGTGGCTGTAGTGCATAGATGGACTTGGTATGATTATGACCGAGGGATTGTTCTTATAATCATAACTTGTAATTGAAAACACAATTATCTTTGGCCGTAGTGCATGGATAATTTGTGGTCGTGATACTAATGAATACACGATTATCTTTGGCCGTAGTGCATGGATAATTTGTGGTCGTGATACTAATGAATACACGATTATCTTTGGCCATAGTGCATGGATAATTTGTGGTCGTGATACTAATGAATACACGATTATCTTTGGCCGTAGTGCATGGATAATTTGTGGTCGTGATACTAATGAATACACGATTATCTTTGGCCGTAGTGTTAGGTTTGTAATATTCATGTGTGCAATCAAATTGCATAAACGCAGCGGAAGCGAGATAAAATCAGAGTTTAAAAAATTTACAAACCATATACCCGGATCATCCTTTATGCATAATTATTAATTAAACGAAAAGATAAAGAATAAATCATACCCTTGAAGATCGAGCTTCCTCAGGTACAAGTTCACCTCCAAATCCTTTCGCGTTCAATCTTGAATCCACCGGGTTTGGTTCCTTCCTTTGATCAACGTTAGCCACCCAAATGTTTGGCCTCTAGAGGTGATCCACCAAGGAAGAATAAAATTCAAGAAGATGGGTATTTGGCTCAAACCCTAGTTTTCTATCTCTATAGAAAGGGTGTACTCTCCCAACAATTGGAATTATTACGTATGTTGAAAAATCAACAACCCATGCCCACCCATAATAAGACTCCTCTTATTTATAGATGTGGGCAACCCATCTTAACAATTAAGGAATTGGGTTTTATTTAATTAATTAAATTCTTTTAATTAATTAAGCTCCCTAATCTTATTAGGGATAATTAATTAAACTCTTTTAATTAATTTAACCTCCTAATCCAATTAGGAATAAATGAGAGTACTTATATTAAATTAATTCCTAAACTCTTTTAGAAATTAAAATAATAATAATTGTAATAATATTAATAAGACTCCTCTTATTAATTTATATTTAATATTTCTAAAATATTAAATAATAAATATTAAGCTATTTAATTTATTCTATCACCATAGATTAAATTAAATATACATAACATATTATTACGATTATGCCATTAACTTCTTAAATAATTATTCTTCCTTTTATGGTGTGACCCTTTAGGTTCTCCATATTAAACCGGTTGTGAATAAATGAATTAGAACAATTCTAATCTTATTTAAATAAATAAATTAAACAATTAATTTATTTAAATAATATTTATTCTACAATAGGGATAAGCCTCCCTAGCGATCAACGACTTTCCAGATAATATAGATTTCAACATTAATCATTAAAGAACCTTTGAGTAAATAGTTACCGTACAATTCAATCCTTCCACCATACAATGTCCCAATTAAATATAAGACATGGAATTATTGTCAAGTCTTATTTTATTTAATTATATGTATTTCGACTCTTAAATGCACAACTCCAAATAATGCAAATTAGAAACTCCTTTCTAATTTCATTCTCATTATAACCAAGGACTCTTGGGTTGTCATTTATCGAATCACATAGGACATTTCTCTTCTTTTATTAGAAGTGGTAGATTCTTTATTGATCATACATTATCTCCATGTATAACTTATTATACCCAAGCATACCTTTTGATATACCCTAAGGGTCTTAAGGAATAAGTCAAAGTATAACTCATCATACACAAGATACTATGATGATCTCAAGTCCAAGGATTACTTGTCTTACTATCACTACAGAATTCCTATTGACAGCAAATAAAACTCCATTAGGTATTCCTTAGCGAGCCACGCTCAATTGAACTTATTCTCTAATAAGCACCTACATACTTGCTTTAGTGTCTCCACACAAATGATCATGAGATCAATCATCCTCATCCAATGAGCAAGCAACGTATGTACCAATCTATCCGGATTCACTAATCCCCAATTTAGTAATCCAATGATTGGGAACTATTTTAGTTTTAAGCTTTCTAAGAATTTAGATCTCATTAGAATGATCATCATCATTATTCTAAAAGCATTGCTTAAAACTATGGGTTTATCACATATTATAAAACAGCATCATGTAGATAATTAAAAGCCTTTAATAAATTAATACTTTTTATTAATAAATGAATAAGATTGTTACAAAGTATATGCTTTATCATCAAACATGATTGGCTTGTGTGCATACTACTTTCACGTAGTGCATGGATAATTTGTGGTCGTGATACTAATGAATACACGATTATCTTTGGCCGTAGTGCATGGATAATTGTGGTCGTGATACTAATGAATACACGATTATCTTTGGCCGTAGTGCATGGATAATTTATGGTCGTGATACTAATGAATACACGATTATCTTTGGCCGTAGTGCATGGATAATTCGTGGTCGTGATACTAATGAATATCCTTGGCACATAGTGCGGGGGATGATTCGATGATATGGATTAATTATTGAGCTGAGTCTCAGCAATGAAATATTAATTCATGGATGTGGTAAAAGTCATCTTTGGCCGTAGTGCATTGATAGACTTGGTATGATTATGACCACGGATTATTCGGTATAATCATGAACGTAATTGAAAACACGAATATCCTTAGCCAGTAGTGCATGAATAATTCATGGTTGTGATACTATTAAGCTGAGTCTCAATATTATTGGTTTTACAGTTGTATATCTTTGGCCTGTAGTGCAAAGATGAATTGTTAATGAATATCTTTGGCCGGATTGCAAAGATGAATTTAATGTTTTCAACGATAAAGGTATTCAAGGTATCCTCACCTCTTTATCATACCAGGTACGTACCCTAATTTCGAGGGCGAAATTCCATAAGGAGGGGAGATTGTGAGACCCCAGATTTTATCAATAAAGATTTAAATTTTGTCGAAATAATTTTTAATATTATGGTGTGAATTTGAGATAATATTATAGTTGTGGATAGTATTTATAAATTTTGCAAAGTATGCAAGTGGTTATATTATATTTGATTGGTGGGGAGTATTTGGTTTAGCGGGGAATATTCGCATAACTACTCAATCATTGGTGGACCCTAATAATGTAATTATTGTCATGGATTGAGAAAGCGACAAAAATATTTTATTGAAATAACGACGGAAGTTTTACCGTTGATCTTGTTGAACTACTCGGTAGTAAAAAATGCGATGTCGTACGTGGTTGCATAGTAGCAGACACTACCAGTATTGATTATTGATGCTTATGTGAGAAGTCACTCAATTTGATTCCATTATTGTCGATTAATAATATGAATTATTATAGCGATAATGACGTTTTGTTTTATTTGTATTATTAACGTAATAAAATGAAATATCTTTTATATAAAAATGAATACTTTATTAAAGTTATTCTATAAATAGAATATATTATATTTTATTATGCATAGTGTTGCATAGTATTTTGCATAGTGTTTTGCATAGTGTTGCATAGTGTTTGCATAGTAAAATGTTTTTATATAAATAGAATATATTATATTTTATTTAAAAGATTTTGCTTTAAATATGGATGATCAGATTAAAGTAAATCAATCTGACCGTTCATGGATTAATTACTATGCATTCTATTTTCCTATAAATAGAAGCTCATTCCTTCATTATTTTCTTACGAATTCACCGAAACTACAGAGAGAGAAATTATAGAGAGAAGCTATAGAGAGAAATCTATAGAGAGAAAGAAGAAGAGTATTCGTACTTCACTACTTTGATATCCAAAGTCTTTTTACGGTAAGGGGTATTATTTGTTGTACTAGTAAGTGGATATTATTCGTTTGTATTCATGAAGAGAACCTCTGTTATTCCATTCATTATTATTACATTGAATAACTCAGTAAAAGTGGTATACCCTATACATAACTTTGTATATGCGGCGTACCCTATACTTGGTGAAATCCTTATGTTATTCCATCCTTATTTATTACATTGGAATAACTCAGTATCTGTGAAATCCCTATACTTGGTGATCTTCTTCATTATTCCATTCTTTATTATTACATTTGGAATATCACATGCGTGTGTTTTACAGGACTGGTTCCATTGTTTATTATTCGCATTTATTATTATGTTGGAATATCCTGTTTGTGTGTTTTACAGGACTGGTTCCATTGTTTATTATTCAAAGATTTATTATTACATTGGATCATCCTCGCTTGGTGTGAATTTCACCGACCGGTTCCGCTTATTATTATTCTCGTGGAATAACTTTTGTCTATGCTAATCGCATGCATGGTGATTTCTTTTGTTATTCCATTCTTTATTATACCCAATTGGTTAAAACTTTGACTTATACTCCATGAAATTAGTAGAATATCCTTGATATTTGTGTTTCATCCAGTATCTTTTCATGAAAATATTCTTCTGATCATTCTTGAATTTTACTCTACAAAAAAGTATCTTGTTGACAATTTGGACGTTACTAATTCCTGAATAAAATAATTCTTGAACTTGTTTTATTGAATTATTATGTCATTGTCATCATCCTCATGATATATTATGTTATCTTTGGCTTACGTGCATAGATGAACTTAGTATGATTATGACCGAGGGATCATTCGGTATAATCATGGCTTGTTATAAATGATGTGATAAAAGTCCTCAGTGGCACGTAATGCGATGATGGATAGTTTTTGGTATGATTATGACCGGGGTGATTCGGTATAGTCATGACCATTGATAATTTGATGAAAATCCTTGACCGTGGTACGAGGATGATTAGATGTGGTGGTTTATTTATTAAGTCGAGTCTCGTGATAAAAAATTGATGAAAACCTTTTAAAACCTAAAAGATAGTAGATTTTATTCTCTACTTGACTCTTTTAATGGATTGCATATTCATTGCAGATTAAACCGGTTGTCTATTGTATTTTATCGGTTTAACAACATTGAAGGCTAATGATAATTTATTCGCATTATCTTAGTCATAATATTTCTTATTGGGCTAGTTGAGCTCACCTTTCTTTCACCGTTCTCTCTTGAAATGAGAACATAAATTTGAGACGAGTCGGGAACGGAGTAATGGTCCGGAGAGGATAGCATTAGTAGTCCTCACTATTACGTGAAATAGTGTGATAATAGTTGTAATGAGGACTCCTTTTGAGTTTGTATAATATCTAGTAGACAATATTTGTATTCAAACTCACGATTTATGTCAGTATTATGCAGAGCAGATTAGGTTAGTAAGTTGTATTTGAATTTATGTACCATGTAAGTGGCGACCCAAGATGGGTGACGTATACCTAATTTTAGGGGCGTCACAGGTGAGCTCAACTAGCCCAGTAAGAAATATTATGACTAAGATAATGCATAATAAATTATCATTAGTCTCCAACAATGTTAAACTGATAAAATATAATAGACATCAAGTTTAATCTGCGGTGAACAAGCAATCCATTAAAAGAGTCAAGTAGAAAATAAAATCTACTATCTTTATGATTTAAAAGGTTTTCATCATCATATCGTTGAGACTCGACAATAAATATTCCACATCATCGAATCACCCCCGCACTACTGACGAAGATATTCTTTAATATCACGACCACAATTATCCATGCACTACGGGCCAAGAATATTTGTGTATTCATTAATGGTCATGATCATGCCAACAATCATCCCATCAATGCACTACTGAGCCAATGAGGACTTTTACCACATCATTTGTAACATTACGGTCATGATTACAATCAATAATCACAGTCGTATAATCATACCAAGTCCATCTATGCACTACAGCCGAGATGACTTTCAAAAAATATAAATATGAGGATGATGACAATGATATAAGAATTCAATAAAACAAGTTCAAGAATTAATTTATCCAGAAACTAATAATGTCCAAATTGTCAACATGATCTCGCTTTATAGAGTAAAATTCAAGAATGATCGTAAGAATATTTCCATGAAAAGATATCGATGAAGCGCAAATATCAAGGATATTCTACTAATTTCATGGAGTATAGAAGTTAAAATTTAACCAACCGAGTATAATAAAGAATGGAATAACAAAAGAAATCACCATGCATACTGTTAGATGATGTGTTATTCCAATGTAATAATAATGTAACCAAAGTTAGGCAAAATTTGCAACCGATGGATGTTTCAACAGAATAATAAAGATTTTAACCAGTCCTGTGTAAAACACATGCATGTGATGTTCCAACAGAATAATAATAATAAGATTTTAACCAGTCCGATGTAAAAACACACGCATGTGATGTTCCAATGTATAATAATAAAGACGGAACCGATTCGGTGTAAAACATTGTTGGTGGACTTTTAATATGGAGAAGATAATAGACTTTATGGTCTATTTGACTCTTCAAATGGATTGCTTGTTCTGCTGCAACTATGGTTGAAAAGTTTTATCATCTACCATATGTTCTAAATCTCTGATTTATTACTGATGAAGGCTATTGATAATTTAATTATCTTTAGTCATGATATTTTTTACTGAGCTAGTTGTGCTCACCCTTCTATTTCACAATTCCTTTCAGGTAATAAGAGTGTAGCTGGGTCGAGCGAGGGTAAAGAAGAAATAGAACGGTGGTCTCTAGCTGTGGAGGTTTTCCCTATGCAGTATAGAAAAGTGTTGTATACATCATTTAGTAGTTATATTTGGTGAATCAAATAGGGCGAGGCGAACCCAAAGTTGGAAGGGTGTTTTGCCATTATCCTACAAGATGTCTAATGACATACAACCTCGTGTCATCATAAGACAGGGTTGTGCTCATCCACTTGCTGAGTATATTTACGAGCACTACCTATATAATCTTGGTGTTTATTTGGAGTATAATTCTCAATTAGAGACAGTGGAGATAATCATATGTTAAGAGAAGACTCACCATTGGGAAGAATATGATAGTAATCTTCTCGTTTTTCTTTGGGGTCTATTAGGTCAACCAAGGATAATTCTGTGGCCATATGATATCTATCATAACTTAGACGCATGGCCTCCCATGTACGAAGGTTTCCTTGAGCACTTCCCAAAGATTCTAATTTCTAAAACAGTTTTTGACTATACCTTTATGTAAAGTATCATTGTGACGTGCTATCCAAGGTTGGGACATGAGTCACAGTTGGTATATATTTGTATCCAAACTCACAGTATATGTGTTGTTGTATTTTGCACGACAATTGTTATAATAAAGTTGTAGTTGTTTTCTGTACCATGTATTTGGCGACCCAAAATGGGTTGGATGGAATGGCTATTTTGGGGTTGTCACACGTTGACTATCTTCGACCTTGACTTCTTATCCTTTGAATAACCTATTGTTATCATAACGGTTAATCTCTATTATCTCATAGCATCATCTCAATTGGTCTAACACACTAGCCTTAGATAATTTAAACTTTTCAAAACAATTACTTATTGTTTTACTCATCACTCTCTATTAATCTTCACATTTATAAGATAACATTTCTTTATCTTAATTGCTCATTTAAGGATTCAAACCTTCGTGTATTTATAAAGTATTCATACTTTATTTATTAGATTATTTCTTAAGTAATTTCCTTAGTTACAATTCATACTTCATATGATAATTCATTATTATCTTAATTTATATTTGAGATATCCATTTATATCATCATAATTATTTATGTCTTGATTGTTCATGATTAAATAATCTTCAAGGTATTTAATTGTTCATTAATATTATTTCATAGTCAAAGTAATTATTGACTCTTAATATTACATTAATTGACCACTATTAAAATACTTATTAATGTCATTTTAATTGTTCACAATTTAAAATAACTATTATCTTAATTGTTCATTCATTTCACAATTAAAACCCCTTTTAGTTTTAATTGTTTAATTATAGTTTAGGAATTTCTTAAAGAAATTAGAATATTTGCAATCTACAATTAAATTTACTTTAATTTGTTTAATGTCTTTAAAATAATTTTTTAATATAATTTTAATTATTTATTCTTTTAATTATTATTTTATTTTAGGATTTTTTTTGTTTTTGACCCGATTCTATCCACTACGACAATTTTTGGTTTGACGGATCCCAAGTTAATCGTTAAAGGAGTTTCGACGCGGCGCGCTATTGTTTAAGCTTTGAAGGCGCATGGCCATGCTACTGTGTGAGAATACTGGTTTGACCTTGGCGGCGGGCGCCTTTGAAGTTTTGTTCTCTCGAAGACGGCGCACTACCTTGACATTACTTTTTGACAAGTTTTTCAATGTTTTGATTTTCTACCTTCTTTGATTCCATCTTGCATAGCTTGTTCATTTTACATCCAAATGGATTCAAACCACTTTCATTATATTGTAAACTTACCTCTCTTCAATATTCAATTTCTTAAATCACTTTTCAACATCTTTAGTTAATCATATTTTATTGATTTCCAAGCTAGGGTTCTTACTTGGACATGTTTTACCAATTGTTTTGCTAATAGTTCTTTTTACTTCCGATTTTGACAATTCCACTTTGGTTATGCTCATATTTCATAGGGATTCAACATAACATTTTCGGATCATATATAAGGCTTACACATTTTATGGCAGTACTTAACATCACATCTCATGCTTTCAAGTATTTTAATTTAGATTTCATGCTCACATGCTTTTCTCTTGTTCATTTGGTTCTAATATTACATAAAAGTAATATATATCATATAATCTCCTTCCAATACTCATCCTTATACCTTTGGATCCATCATGATCCCACAACACATAAACCTCACACAACCAAGCATGCATTTCTACTAAAACCTATCTTAACAAAAATAAAGCTAGGTGGTGCACCTACCTCTTAGTGGCTCTATTCCTCTTGGCTATGAACTTCATGTAGCTCTCCACCTTTGTTCCTTCTTCTTGAGTTTCTCTTGAACCACCAAAATGGCAAAAACTCTTCTAGACTTTCTTCTTCTTCTCTCTAACTCTCTCTATCTCTTATATTTTCCAACACTTAGGATTTTTATCAAATGAGGGAAGGTATTAGGAGGTTCCTATTTATAGAAGAATCATTAACCAATAATTGAGGTATTATCGAAAGGTAAAAATGGAGTCGGTGAAAAGGTTACCAACTTTCACCTTTAAGGATGTAAGACCCCAAATTATTAATAAATGAAATTTATTTTCTCTCTATTTATTATTTTGAAATAGTAAGGGTTGATTTGATTAATGTGGATAGTTATGGGTAAAATCGCAAATATTTCGAATAAGCAAGTGGTTATAAAATATTCATTATTGTCGGGGAATATTCGTTTGGTCGTGGAATATTCGTATTGTCGGGGAATATTCGTACGACGGCGCAGTCTTTTGTGGGCCCCATAACGGAAAGCGATTGGATGAAGAAAACGACAAATATAAGTTGTTTAAAAATATCGGCCGTAGTTATTATTGCAAGTTAATCTTTGTTAAAATACTAAATTGGTTAAAACACGATAACACTACGGTATTGCACCAATTATTGATTCTTACGTGAAAGGCACTACTCAATAATGGTTACGATAATTACTTTATTCAATATTTTATTGATTTAATAATTCTTTGCGTTGATATTTTATATTCTTTGTTGTTTGATAATTGTCATTACATAGTATTTTTTCATTATCGAAGCAATAATTCATATTATCCTAATAATATTATTAGATAAAATTATTGGCAATGTCTAGAAAGTTACATCTAAGGAGAGGTTTGGTCACCTAATTGCAGGCGCCAAGAAAGAGAAATTCTTATTGAAAGCCCCTCTTTCGCAGGAACCGCACTGATTGTCAATATTGTGATTACGTAATATTATTTGTGAATAATTAATTATTGATTCATATGATGAGGAAAATATTGATTTTATATGGATATAGATGGAGAAAATTTTTAATGTGACAATTGTTGAAAATTGAAATTTTATCTTTTTCTGATAAAATAATTCATTTAAATATATTATTATATTTTAATAATATAATAATGGTGATATTTTTACAACGAATGTGGGATATATGAGTATACGAGGAGGAAGAGTATTTTTATTGAAATAAATGTTTAAAACATGTTAAACATGTCGGTGGACCTCATTTCTTGACTGAAATTTGATTATAGCCTGTAAAATCGTCTGTTTGTGGATTTCGGTCAATTTTTGTTTGGAATTTGGAAAAACTTCCTTCTGTAAAGTTGTAGATAATGGAATTTCCTATGGAAAGTCGCGAGTTTCGAATTTTTCTGATAAAAGAGCTATTTGTTATGAATTATTTAAGTTCCGAAGCTCCGAAATAATTGATTTTTGGAAGTTTTAATTGTTTTAATTAACAAAAACGTTTTTGTGTTTGGTTAGCCTCATTAAACACATGCAAGTTGCTGAATTCAGATGGTTCTAGGTGCGTAGATAAATTTGTATATATATATTATTATTATATTAAATTTTCTACTTTGGTGTTCTAAGCATTTTCCTATAAATAGGGTGCTTAGGTTAGAATTGAAAATCACACCAGAAACTGAAGTTTTCTCTCTCTATATTATCGAGCGTATTCTTGTGAGTATTTTGAGTATACTTTGAGTATTGCTATATGGTGCAAGTTCAAGTCATAGCCTTTATATTCGATTGTTTCAACTAAAATCTTGATCTTTCGAGGTAAGGGATATTATTTTTTTTCGTAATGATATTATTTCTTCAATATCATTATGCTGAAATATTGATCTGAAGTTTTTATCAAATTTGGAACTTTTGGTGTCAGAGTTATTATTCACGTATACGGCACTATTCACGTATACAACACTATTCACGAATACGACATTATTCATCGAAAAATGAAAATTTTCCCTTTTCGTCTAAAATATCTATTGTGGATACTAGCTTTGATTGTATCCATGTTTTGATCATTCTTAAATTTTATAACACTATGATTATTTTTGAGGTATTTTTGGACATGTATAAAACAAAGTATGAATCCTTAATCCTTAATCCTTGTCATTTTGTTTCCTTTGGATTCGTTTCTTTAAAAATATTTTCATCATCCTCGGTCTTAAATGATGATATTATTTAATATCTTTGGCACAGTAGTGCAAAGATGAATGATTTCGATTAATATCTTTGGCCCGTAGTGCAAAGATGAGCAGTGTTTAGATGAACATGACCAACCGATGAATATCTTGACATGTAGTGCAAAGATGAATATTTGATTCCAGATGTATATTGATTGATGTTACAGGGATAAAAGATAGACGATGAACTTTTAAATTCATACATAGAAGATAGTAGTTTGCATTCTCTACTTAACTCTTCTAATGAATTATTATTTCATTGCGAATATTGATTTAAAACTTGTTGTCTATTGTATTCTATTAGATTTTTCCTGTTGAAGACTAACGATAATTTGTTGTATATTATCTTAGTCATAATATTCTTCTTATTTGGGCTAGTTGAGCTCACCCTTTTCCTTGTTGTTCCATTTTTTTTCTCGGAGAGCGAGAATGTAGCGAAATACTACTAAAAGGTATGGAATGAAGGTTCTAGAGAGAGTTGTTTAGTAGTCCTCACCATTTTGTAAAATAATGTATCAATAATTATGATGGGGATTTATTTGCATGTGAATATTGTCTAGATGGCAATATCTGTATTTAAACTCACAGTTTATATGTTGTAATAATAAAGTTGTAGTTGTTTCTGTACCATGTATTGACAACTCAGAATGGGTGATGTATACCTATTTTGGGGGTGTCACGGCCACTGGTATCGAGCTTAGGATATGATCTACTGGCGGAGATCGGGAATAGAACTAGGAGGGAGAGACGAGTAAATCCTTCGCTAGTGTGTCCTACCTAAGCTTATTTGTTAGTTGGTCAAGATATAGGGATATTATGTGATATATTAATTTCTTTAATTAACCCTTGTTTTATGACAAGATTTGAGAATGTCGATTGAGAATATTAACAATGGAAATGAGACCGTGGAGACGCCTTTGACTCACCAAAGAGGAGAACGTGCAACAAAGCTAGCAATGTTCCTCCCATGAACAACACCACCGAAAGCGAGATGATGAACGAGGGATGTTTAGAAGCTTTTTGCGATTCATGCAAAATCGACGAGGAGACTTCGTGTTCAAAATCTGGGAGGAAATGATAGCAATTCACGGTTTATCACAAACAAGTAGTTCAAAGAGTTGGGACCACCAAAATTTAAGGGAAAGCCGAATCCGATCATGGCGGAAAGATTGGTCAAGCAAATTACCAAGATATTCGATGTCTTGGGATGCACGGAGGAACGTAAGGTTCCATTCGCCACCTTTATGTTCCGTTCATGAAAGCGTATCACCGTGGGAGTGCTCAGTGAAGCGTACCCATCCAAACCGACTCAAAGGCATGTCTTGGGAGATGTTTGAAAACTATTTAATGACAAATACTTTCCGAAAGTGTTAGGTCATATGAAGGAAGTGGAGTTCATCAGATTAGAACAAAACAACATGACGGTGTCTCAGTACGAGGCAAAGTTTGCAGAGTTATCTAGGTTTGCACCTCATTTGGTGGAGAATGAGGAACGTATGACGCGGATGTTTCTTAGAGGTTTGAAACCCGGCATACGTCAGTATCTCATTTCTCATAAATTTTCTCTCTATTCAGATGTTGTAAATAGGGCTCAATTATTAGAGCGAGATAACGAGTACGGTCAACCGAAGGACCACAATCGGGATCATCTGGGAGATAGCGATCAACAAAACAACGATAACCAATGGAGAAAGAAAAGACGGACAAAAATGGTAACCACTCTCGTGGTAATCATGGCCATGAAAATAGAAGAAGCGAGTCGGGAGGAGATTTTAAAAGAGGAGATTTAACAACGACCATATGAAGACGACGGTCTTACGAAAGCCGGTTCTAAGGAGGAGAACGACCACCCATTCATATGCTATAAATGCGGAAAGAGGGACATATCGGTCAAACGCCCACAACAGTTCAAGGTATGCTATAATTGTGGAAAGGAAGGACATATCGCTCGAGATTATGCGGTAGCGAAACCTAGTTCAATGGGGACGGTGACTCAAAAAGATCATCCCGAAAAAAGTCAAAGTCAACAGCAGTTCGGAAGAGCGTTTGTTGTATCGTCATAATGCGAGGAACCCAAACAAGGTGATCACGGGTAAGCTATTTATAAATTCTTGCGAAGTTTATACCTTACTTGATCTTGGTGCTACCCATTCATTTATCTCTCCCCTTGTGCTCAACGTTTAAACTTGACTCGGAGAAATTAGACTTTGACCTATCTCGTGGAAACTCCGTTAGGAGAAACTTTCATCACATCCACCGCTTTATAAATCTTGTTTGATTCAAGTTGGCACCATCACCTTACCGTGACCTTATCTCTCTAAAGATACTTGCTTTTGATGTGATTTTAGGGATTGATTGGTTAACTACTCATCATGCCAAAATTGATTGTTTTCGTAAGGTGGTTAGTTTTCATATTCTAACCAACTTTTGTATGCAATTCAAGCAACTAAACCATTAAAATCAATCAACATCATATCTAATCATAAAGCTATTCGTTTATTGAAAAACCGGATGTCAAGCTTTCTTAGCCCATGTTATGGATTTGAATAAAGACACGTTAAATTTGAATAATATTCTGTTGTTATTGACTTTCTGGCGTATTTCTGAAGAACTTCCTGGTCTACCCCGAACGTGAAGTTGAATTCTTTATTGATCTTGAACCCGGTACAAAACCCATTTCTAAAAACCCATATCGAATGGCTCCTATTGAACTTGAGGAGTTAAAGGTCCAACTACGAGAATTGTTGGACATTGGTTTCATTCGTCCCCAAGTACATCTCCTTGGGGTGCTCTGTTTTATTAAGTAAAGAAGAAAGACGGGAGTATGCGACTTTAATATTGACTATCGGAATTGAACCATGTCACCATCAAGAATAAGTATCCTCTACCTCGTATTGATGACTTGTTTGACCAACAGCAAGTGGCACAATTTTTTTCAAAAGATCGATCTTAGCTTACGGATATCATCAAATTTGAAGATTAGAACGAGGATATTCCAAAGACCGCCTTTAGAACTTCGATGCGGGCATTATGAATTCTTAGTCATGTCTTTCGGATTGACTAATGCTCCTGCGACTTTCATGGATATGGTGAATCGAATATTCAAGGAATATTTGGATCAATTCGTTGTTGTCTTTATTGATGACATCCTCATATATTCCAAAAGCCGTGAAGATCATGAGCACCATTTGAAGTTTGGTACTCCAAAGGGCTTCGTGAAAACCAACTATATGCCAAATTGAAGAAATGCGAGTTACGGCTTGAGGAAGTAGCATTCCTTGGGCGCGTGGTGTCGAAACATGGAGTATCTGTTGATCCGTGAAGATTGAAGCAATACAAAGTTAGAAGCAACCGAAGTCGATGGTACGTAGCTTTTTGGGCTTAAATTGGTTATTATCGGAAATTTGTGGAAGGGTTTTCTCGAATCGCTACTCCATTAACCCAAATAACTTTCGGAAGGATACAAAATTAATTATGGAGCGAGGAATGCGAGAAGAGTTTCAAGAGCTCAAGAGGAGACTCATTTCTAATTTTGTTCTAACAATACCATCCGATGCGGATGGATTTGTTATCTCTGCCGATGCTTCAGGCAAAGGGTTAGGATGTGTTCTCATGCAACGTGGGAAAGTCATAGCCTATGCCTCGCGACAACTTAAAGAGTATGAGAGGAATTATCCTACTCATGATCTAGAGTTGGCAGCAGTTGTTTTCGCGCTAAAGATATGGAGGCACTATCTATATGGGGAGAAAGTGGAGATATATTCAGACCATAAAAGCCTCAAATATTTCTTCACGCAAAAGGAACTCAACATGCGACAACGACGTTGGCTTGAGTTGTTGAAAGATTACGACCACACTATTCAATACCATCCTGGAAAAGCGAACGTGGTAGCTGACGCGTTGAGTAGAAGATCATATGCAGGAATGAGTGCGATGATGTCAAGTATCTGCGACAGAGCCAACTTTAATAAAAAAAGTTAAGGTTGCTCAAGCCACCCGTGAATTCCGGGTGATCGTATGAAGAAGAAAGTACAAGAAGGTGCTATTCGAGCGAGAATTGATGAAGAAGGAATACTTCGAGTCCACTCTAGACTTTGTGTTCTTAACGACTCTGATTTGAAGTACAAGATTATGATGGAGGCACACAATACACCATTTGCAATCCATCCTGGAAGTACTAAAATGTATCGTGATCTTCGACATACATTTTGGTGGAACAATATGAAGAGAGAGATTGCAAAGTTTATCTCAATGTGTTTAACTTGTCAACGTGTAAAGGCGGAGCATCTAGTACCTAAGGGTCCGTTGCAACCACTTGAGATTCCGAAATAGAAGTGGGAACACATTACCATGGATTTCGTTACGGGTCTTCCTACGGTTTCTCAAGGCATCAATGCTATTTGGGTTATTGTTGATAGATTAACCAAGTCTCGCTCATTTCTTGCCGATCACGGAGACTTATTCCTTGAACGTCTTGCTAGTATGTGCGTGAATGAGATTGTGAGGTTGCATGGCATGCCCAGTATCCATAGTTTTGGATCGTGACCCAAGATTCACTTCAAGATTTTGGGTTAGCTTGCAAAAAGCTATGGGCACGGATTCTGATTGATTCGACAAGATACCATCCTCAAACCAGACGGACAATCGAGAGGACTATTCAAACTCTTGAAGATCTATTAAGACTCGTGTGTCCTAGACTTCAAGGCGGTTGGGATAAGTATTTACCATTGGTGGAATTCTCCTACAACAACAGTTATCAGGCAAGTATAGGTGTGGCTCCATTCGAAGCATTATATAGACGAAAATGTCGCTCTCCAGTATGTTGGGACGAGGTGGGTGAAGCAACATTGTTGGGACCCGAAGTTGAGTACGTGATGACTACGGAAAAGATCCAAATGATTCGACAACGATACAAAGCAAGACAAGATCGACAAAAGAGTTATGCGGATCTTCATCGAAAGGACGTGAAATTTAGTATAGGGGATCATGTATTGTTGCCAGTTGCTCCATGGAAGGGATTTACAAGATTTGGGAAGAGAGGAGAGCTCAATCCACGATTTATTGGTCCATTTCAAATTCTTGACCGAGTAGGAAATGTAGCCTATAGACTCGCGTTACCTCCGAGTATGTCTCGTGTTCATAATGTGTTTCACATATCATGCTTTCAGTAAATATGTGAAAGACCCGAATCACGTTATAGAGTTAGAACCGGACGAGATAGCCGAAGACTTAACGTATGAGGAGGTACCTGTCAAGATCTTGGATACAAAGGAGCATGTCCTACGCGCAAAGGTCATACCACAAGTTAAAGTTTTGTGGAGGAATCATGCTATAGAGGAAATGACCTGGGAATTGGAAACGGAAATGAAAGCGAGGTATCCTCACCTTTTCGAAACACCAGGTACGTACGTCAATTTCGAGGACAAAATTTCATAAGGAGGGGAGGTTGTAAGACCCCAAATTATTAATAAATGAAATTTATTTTCCTCTATTTATTATTTTGAAATAGTAAGGGTTGATTTGATTAATGTGGATAGTTATGGGTAAAATACGCAAATATTTCGAATAAGCAAGTGGTTATAAAATATTCATTATTGTTTGAAATATTCGTTTGGTCGTGGAATATTACGTATTGTCGGGAATATTAAATGCACGGTAGCGATCTTTATGGGCTTCATAACTGAAAGCGATTGGATGAAGAAAGCGACAAATATAAGTTGTTTAAAAATAACTTGGCGTAGTTATTATGCTATTAATCTTGTTAAAATACTCGGTGGTGGTTAAAACACAAGAGCATTGCGGTATTGCACCAATTATTGATTCTTACGTGAAGAAGGCACTACTCAATAATGGTTACGATAATTACCGCTCAATTATTTTATTGATTTAATAATTGTTGCGTTGATATTTTATATTCTTTGTTTTTTGATAATTGTCATTACACAAAGATTTTTCATTATCGAATCAATAATTCTTATTATCTGAATAATATTATTAGATAACATTATTGGCAATGTCTAGAAAATTACATCTAAGGAGAGGTTTGGTCACCTAATTGCGCCGCCAAGATGGAGAAATTCTTATTGAAAGCCCCTATTTCACAGGAACCTGTTTGGTTGTCGATATTGTGATTACAGTAATATTATTTGTGAATAATTAATTATTGATTCATATGATGAGGAAAATATTGATTTTATGTGGATATAGATGGAGAAAATTTTTAATGTGACAATTGTTGAAAATTGAAATTTTATCTTTTTCCGATAAAATAATTCATTTAAATATATTATTATATTTTAATAATATAATAATGGTGATATTTTTACAACGAATGTGAAATATATGAGTATACGAGGAAGAGTATTTTTGTTGAAATAAATGTTTAAAACATGTTAAACATGTTCTGGGGACCCATTTCTTGATCGAAATTTGATTATAGCACATGTAAAATCGTGCATTTGTGGATTTCGGTCAATTTACATTTGGAATTTGGAAAAACTTCCTTCTGTAAAGTTATAGATAATGGAATTTCCTAAGGAAAGTCGCAAGTTTTGAATTTTTCTGATAAAAGAGCTATTTGTTATGAATTATTTAAGTTCCGAAGCTCCGAAATAATTGATTTTTGGAAGTTTTAATTGTTTTAATTAACAAAAACGTTTTTGTGTTTGGTTAGCCTCATTAAACACATGCAAGTTGCTGAATTCAGATGGTTCTAGGTGCGTAGATAAATTTGTATATATATATATTATTATATTAAATTTTCTACTTTGGTGTTCTAGCGCATTTTCCTATAAATAGGGTCTTGGTTAGAATTGAAAATCACACCGTAAACTCGAAGTTTTCTCTCTATATATTATCGGCGTATTCTTGTGAGTATTTTGAGTATACTTTGAGTATTGCACATTTTTATTTCATCTCTAGTACAAAATCCTTCATTTTTATTTCATCTAGTACAATAATCTAGCATTTTTCTCCACATATGTATACATACATATATATATATATATATATATATATATTATTTACAAAATTTTAGTGGGTCAATTTATATATAATATTTAATTTTTTAAAATTTACCTTACATTATAACGTAATTATTTATTTCAAGATTAATCAATTATTTACCCCAGTGGGTCAAATGGATGTTTGTTTGTTAATATATACAGAGTACGTATTTTTTTGTGTCAAAAGAAAGAAGCAGTCCTAATTTCATTTTTAATTCAAGTTAAATTGATTAGCTTGATTCAGATTGGGTTTTTTTTTATTTTGATTAATTAATTAATTTTGTTTAGTCGGTTAGTCTGGACTAGATGGGTGAGAAATTGATTTGGTTTGATTTTATTAATTATTATTATTATTATGCTTTATTACGTTTTTGCCCTTTTAAAATATTAAAATGATAAAAATAAATTAAATAAAGATTATGAAAAACACATCCGTACTAAATATCCTATGTGTCCCAGCCACGTCACCAATTTGTGACGTGTCAACTATAATCGAACTAAAGTGAAAAAAAAATTGATAGTTTAATCATTTAATTGAAAAAATTAAAAGGTCGATCACTAAAGTGGAAAATCGTCTATAGTTTAGGGTAGTACTTTGTATTTAAGCCTAATAATAATAATAATAATACAATGCACTTCATACCCATTTTATATTAAAGTTGCATGTAAATGTATATTTTTTCCATTTATTAATTATAAATTTAATTATCGCATTAACCCAACTAACTCATTTGTCAAAGCTTTTATTTTAGTATTGATATTGTTCTAAGAATAATGCTACAGACACATATTATTTTATAAATATTTTACAAACCTATTGATGTGGCGAGTGTTGCATATAGGTAATAAAAGTACATTGTTTGTTTGTTTTTTTTTTTAAAAAGTTGATGTGGAGTATGTCACATCAATAGTTTGTAAAATGTTTATAGAATAGTTTGTATATTCTAACATTACTCTTGTTTTTAAACTATATAATTTCATCACTTGATAAGAATTGTAAATTGCAATTAAAACAAAAAATTCAATTACAGAGAAAATAGTGTTAATGATTCCTTGTATGTTTTTTTTTAAAGTAAAATAATATGCAATATAAAAAGAATTTTGACACTCATATTGTATTCTTAAATCATTAGTATTTTTCAGCTCTTTTCTAGAGAGTAAATCAAATAAAATTAATTAAAATATGATTTTATGTGTTATAAATATTTAATAATTCAATTAAATATTTATAATGAATTAGACAATTGAGAATTCAATGCCTCGTTTTAGGACTTTAATTTTGAAGTCTGACAGTTGCACTTAAAACTTTATTCTATTTGAGCAAAATTGGAATTATACCTCATGACTAAGTTGTGGTTCAAACAAGTATAAATGTATTTATTTCAAACAGATTATTGAAATGTTTATAGATAATTGTCATTTACACAAGAAATTTTGACATTTTCCATGAATGTGGGCTCTATTTACAACTTATTTGAGTAAAGACTTGTAAAACTATCAATCAAATATATTTGCAGAAATATCAATTTTATATTTATAAATTTAAAATAATTAAAATATCCAATAAAATAAAATAAATAAAAACAAATACAACTTAAAAATAAATCTTAATGGCTCCAATACCATATCTTACAATTCAATCACTCATCATGATACCCACAACCAGAGCATTTAATGTTAGCAAAGTTCCAAAAATTAATTGTTTTCTAAAGGTTTGTGGATTAGAGATTTTTTGATTAGTCACTCGTCCCCATTATCATGTTCCATTTGATGTAGTGTTTTATTTATTGTAAAATTTGTACTTTATTTCATTATTTTGAGAACAAAACCTTGTATAACTTCCGGTTTTGCTTATATAATCAAATGTTGGAGAACGAGATGGGAGAATTTATACTTTGGGGTACAAAGTGTAAGACTATGTATACTTCAAGGTCTGATATGCAATTAATCTATTAAATAATTACCTTCGCTTCTCCCGCCTTCTGCTTTCTCTTTTAAAGTTCTAATCTGGGGTCAGAACTCAGACCTTCTTCTCAAGACAGAGCACACCATCTCCTACTGAAAATCTCTCTTTCATAGCTCAGGTTTGCCCCTATCTTGGCTTTCTTTTTCTCTTTCTGTGTATATTATAAATAATTTTGTTCTACAAATTAAAAGATGAAATTGCTAGTTTCTCAAAAAACCATTGATACCCTCTGTTATAATTTCCCATTTTGGTTGATGAATTATAGATTTCTTGAACATTTCTGGGAAATGAAAATGAAGTAATATGTTTTTCTTATAAGCTGTTTGATTGGGTTTGTTTTCTTCTGAAAGCCCTCTTTGTGTAATCAGGGTTCTGAAATTTCTGAAGGGTCAGACCATCTCAAGACAGAGCACATCATCTTCTACTGAAAATCTCTGCTCTATAGATCAGGTTTGCCCCTATCTTGGCTTTCTTTTTCTCTTTCTGTATATATTTATATTTTTGTATATACATATATATATATATATATATATATATAAATGATTTTTTCTACGAATTAAATGATGAAATTGTTAGTTTCTCAAAAAATCATTGATACCCTTTGTTATGATTTCTTGCCAAGTAGTATGAGTTTCTGATAAGCAGTTTGATTGGGGTTTGTTTTGTTCAGAAATCCCTTTTCCCCTCTTTGTCTAATTAGAGTTCTGAACGTTCTGTTTCTCAATGTAATTGTTATTCAGGATGTTTAGGGTTTTGATTGGGTGGTTTTTTTTTCCTTGAAATTTCTTGAATGATTTATTGTAATTTATTTTTTTGACAAATGAGGTTTTGCTGAGTGTATGTTTTGGCCATCTATTTGGCTTTTAATTAACTTTGCTGCTATTAGGTAAATTTCATTTTCTTATAATGTTGCTAAATATCAGTTTTAATTTATTCAGTAATCGTTGTTATGGGGTTAGTAATAGTTAATCGAATCTTACACTAAAGGGATTGCTATCTCTTTATCTTGAATGGCTTTTAGTTATTGATTTTTTGAGAAATGAGGGTTTTGTTGTATGTGTTTTTGGCAATCTATTTGGATTTTAACTTTGTTGCAATGGTTTCTTTGAGTCTTGAATAAGCTGGTAGGTAAATTTCATTTTCTGATATGTTGCTAAATATCAGTTTCAATTTGTTTTTGGGCTTTGTAACGATAATGGGATCATATTTTCCAGTAGTCATTGACATGGGATTAGTTAATAATTAATCGAATCTTACACTAAAGGGTTTGTTTTCTTTAATTTATGGAATCTAGACATTTGTTGCAGTTAATTACCACAAGCAGTTTGATTAGGAATTGTTTTTTCCTAGCATCTCATTATTTTTCTCTTCAGTTACATGCTAATTTGTGTGCCCGGTAAAGCTAATGGGGCTATTATGCTTTCCAGTATTGTTTTTTTCTGGGATTAGTTAATAATTTATCAAATATTAGAATGGTTAATATGCTTTGAAAGTTTCCTGTATTTTACTGAACTTTTGGATTGTGTGGGTTCCTCTGTTAGGGACAATTTCTGAGTGTGCAATATTCATTCGAGTTAATGGCTAAGAAGAAACAAAGTGAATCTGTCCCAACCAGCAGTGGTAGGGTCCTAAGGCAACGAAAATCAACAACTGGAGGTGAAAAAGTTGATGGAAAGGACAAGGGGAAGATGCCTGTGGAAGTTAAAGAAAAGGCCAAGGTTTCTGGAAATTCATTGAGAAATTCTGTTATGATTCTGGCAATCCTCGTAGCCCACACCGCCGTCGCCTCCGTTGGCTCCCCCACCATCACCTCCCAAACCATCACCTCCCACACCGCCCTCACTTCTTCCGCCCTCACATCCACCCTCACTTCCACCGCGGCCTTCGCCTCCCAAACCATCACCTCCCCCACGGCCTCCAACTCCTGTTCTCCATCTACTCATGTCGTTGCCGTCTCCCCCTCCGCCCCTACCTACGGCTACTGTTCTGATCAATTTCTGGGTATGGCCGCCACACCATTTCCGGATGACTTACCCATAATGATTGGGGCAATAATTATCGCATTTTTACTGCATAAACCTGAAAAACCTCTACCTGATGTACGAGGTCCACGAGGTCCTGCTACGGTTAGGTTTCCTAAAAACAAGAAACCCTTCCCCAAACTGCAGATGACGAAAAAATAAAGGATGCTTTCAATAGGTACACATCTTTAGCCCTGATTATACTCTTCTGATGCTTTCAAGTACTTGTTAGTTGAGTAACATTTTTCCAACCCCACCCCAAGTAATCACTTTAAGAAATTTATACTTGGAGGCTGCTAGATACTGTATTTCTTTGGCATAGCATTATGTGTAAATTTGTGTAGGATCTACTCCTATTTGACATAGTTTTGTTTTGATTAGCTTATTGATTGTGTAAATATCATTTTATGAGTTTCTAATTTTGTTTTTTTTTGAGAAGGTTGGTACTTGGTTGTCAACCAAACTGTTATCCTGTGCTAGAGATAGCATTAGAGTTTTGAAATTTTCCAAGGGGAATCCTTGATATATTACTTTGTTGTGATTACATTACATTCCATTTGCAAGATCTACCATAAATTTTAAAAAAACGCACTGTTAAATTTGTTTACTTGTTTTGCAGATGATTTTGTAAAGTGCATAAACAACTTAGTTGAGGATAACCGTAGCAACCATAGCCACGCAATAATGCTATTCACAAGTTTTGGGAGGAATACTTGGGCCTTGCTTCAGATACTTGAATGGTCTTCTTTTGACCATTTTTTTGTTTGATATTTCTCATTTTTACAAACTTCAGATGTTGCTAAAGTTGTATTTCTGTTTTTCGGCTTGTTGTAAGATGATCATGAAACCTGTCATGTCTCTTCATTTTTCGGATGGGTAGTTTGAGATTTTACTTACTGGCAGCCTGGTGATGAATATTATGTTTCTTTAGGAATGAATTCTTATGCTCCATTCATCTACCCATAAAACTGTCCACTGCTTCATATGATGAAACTAAAAACTACAAATTCTTTGCTTGCTTTGCAGGTTGCATGCACAGCCATATATATTATATATGCATGTAAGAGGCTAACTTTTGGGTTGAGGATTAGTTTTTGGATATTATTTGATTGAAAATTATTATTTCCACAAGTGAAATTTGATATTTTTACAAGATTTTACTATTCACATGAATGTGGGTCTTATTTAGTATTTATGTGACTAGAGACTTGTGCAACTATCAAATTATTAACTCCCTATTTGATTTGGCCCAAGCCAAGGTTGTTTTGAGCCCCAATCTTCAGCTCTTGTAAGTCTTGATGAATGGAGAGAAGCGAGTTGGAGAGGATCCAAATTCGTTTGGATCGAGTGTTTGTCTTGGAAACTCTGGTTCCACTCCACTACACTTCCCTTCAACTTCATCCAATATACTATATTTTTATAGTTGTGAATAGTATAATTGAAATTAACACCGGTCAATTAATATATTATATTGAATAATTTAATTGTTTTAAAAATGAAAATAATATGATACTTTATCACAGTTTGATAAATATGTGAAATTTTCATTGAAATTTTAATTGTTGAAATTTCTTTTAAACTTTTAATAAGTACCTCTAGTATCAAATGCCCTTCTTTTTGTATATATTTCTTTCATAATTCAAAAAATAAACTCTAGATTCACATTTTTGTGATCAAGTTGCATGGCAAATAAACGAGGGAATTGACATTTCTACAAATAAAAGTGATAGCTTCACAAGATGTTTCGAACAAAATGCTATTTTCTCAATTATTATATCACGTGATTTAATTATATTAATATTAGTTGTAAACTTCAATATTAAATTAATATTCTAACTAATTTAATTCATTTAAACTTGAAATTTATCAAATCACATGATTAATTGTATTAATAATATATGTGAATTTGAAACATAATAAATGTAACATTAGTTGAAAAAATATAATGTATTCATTCATAACTAATTGTCATAACTAAATTAAAAGTTATTACGACATGAGTTTCATAATTCTATTCGGATTAGAATTTCAAACAAATTTTGTCAATATAGATGTTAATATAGAATTCTATTAAAAATTTAAATAATTATTTTTTCATTATCATAACTAAATAAATATACAATAATACATTCAAATATTTAACTTAATAATTGATGAAAGAACTTGCCGCAGTAGAATTTTCAACTTATGCAGTTACTTGGTGGGATGATCATCCGGAGAAGGTGTGGGGAACGCCCGATTGAAATGTGGTTGGAGATGAAGACTGTAATGAAAAAAATATTCGTGCCAGACTATTATCATCGAGAGTTAGTTCGGAGCTTACAAAGTCTGAAACAAGGTAGTCGGAGCGTAGATGATTTATTACAAGGAGATGGAAATGTTGATGGTTAGGGCAAACATAAATGAGGATAACGAAAGCAACAATGGCCAGATTTTTGGCTGGGCTAAATTGGGAGATTGCAGATTTAGTGGAACGACGACATTACATGGTATTGGAGGATATGGTACACATGGCTATCAAGATTGAGAAATAGCTTAAGAGGAGAGGTAGCCAACAATCGTTGCCTAGTTCGAGTTCTTCATGGAAGTTTAATGTTGGAAAGCGAGAGGAGAAATCTGTCGTGAGCAAACCTAAAATAGAGTTTAAACAAAAAACGGCTAACCGTGGAATGCAAAGTAAAATGAACTACCTTCTTTTTAGTTATAATCATGATATTAAATGTTTTAAATGTCAAGGCAAAGGTCATATCGCAAGTTAATGTCCAAATCAAATGAACAATGTTATTACTTAATAATAGTGAGGTGGAGATCGAGGAAGAAGACAATGACACCGATTCTATGCCACCATTAGAAGAGATTGATGATAGAGAGTTTGCGATATATCCGGGAAAGTTTTGGTTAATAAAAGAGTACTTAATACGCAGTGAAGGAGGAAAGTAGCGAACAATGAGAAAAATTTATTTCATACTAGATGCCTTGTGAATGAGAAGATTTGTAGTGTCGTAGTTAATAGAGAAAGTTGCACGAATGTGGCAAGTAAGGCTATGGTGGAGAAATTAGGGTTTCCATAACTAAACATTCTCAACCATATCAATTACAATGGCTCGACGATAGTAATGAAATTAAAGTGACTAAAAAGGTATTGGTGCCATTTACTATTAAGAGATATGTTGATGAGAATTTGTGCGATGTGGTTCTGTGCTGGCGATACATATTTTGTTTGGCGCACTATGGCGCTTGATCGGAGAGTGGAGCATGATGGCTTTACTAATGAGTATTCATTTGTTCATAATCAACGGAAAGTTATGTTGTGTCCTATGTCACCAAAACAGGTGCATGAGGATCAGTTACATCTTCAAAAAGATCATGTACAAAAAAAAAAGAGTGATGAAAGGAAAAATGAGGGTAAAAATAAGAGATGGAAAGAAAAAAGAAGAGAAAAAACAAATATGTATGCAAAAAACAGTGATATAAAGAAGCGAGCTTTGGATTCTAAACAACCAATGATTATACTTCGGTATAAGATGACACTTTTGAATACTAACGTTAATGATTTTTTGTTGTCTAGTGTTGTTTTATCTCTCTTACAAGATTATGTAGATGTTTTTCTCGAGGAGCTTCCACAAAGGTTACTACCGATTCAGGGAATTGAGCATTAAATTGATTTTATACCCAGTGTGACCATTCCAAACCGTCCAGCTTATCGGAGCAATCTTGAGGGAATGAAGGAGTTGCAAAAGCAAGTTGGAGAGTTGATGGAGAAAGGGTTCATAATGGAAAACATGAGTCCATGTGCAGTTCTAGGGATCATGGTTCTTAGGAAGGATGGGAAGTAGCGCATGTGCATTGATTGTCGAGCGGTAAATAATATTACGGTAAAGTATCGACATCCCATTTCGCGTTAACTAATGCTCCTATGTCATTAGTCAGTAATGTTGGTTGGCTTCTCTTGGTTCTCTGCTATATGAACATTTTCTTTGAATTCACTGAAGCACATGTCCACATTCTCCAAGGAACTGCTCTCATCTCTCTCTTGCAACCAGCCCCTGAAACTTATGATCTGTTTGATGACATTATTCTTCTATCTGATGGCCACATAGTGTATCAGGGTCCCCGTGAACATGTGCTTGGGTTTCAAGGAACTGCTCTCATATCAGGGTCCTCTTGAAAGCTCTGACTGCAAGAGAAGTTTTGCTTATGAAGAGAAATTCATTTGTTTACTTCAAATTGTTCCAAGTAAGTTTTCTATATAATGTACACTGAGTTATATGAAATGTTGGCCTTTTTTTATGTCAGTATTTGAATTAATGATAATTCTTGTATACGTTTTAGCTTTTACCACTATGGCAGTGATTACAAGTTTTGCTTATGAAGAGAGACTCATAGTGGGGTAAGTAATGAACTGATATGCAGGTCTTAGTTCACTTCCTCTAATATTTTATTCTTTTTATTGCTTGAACATATTGTATTAATTCACGTTGGGAGCTTCTTTTTTTATTTTTCCCAAACCTTTTGTTGGTTTTCTAACTTTTTGATCCTGCCTTGACTAATTAGATGGTGCTACTGGGATACTTTGTATGTGGATTATACATGCTACAGCTGATCTTGTATGCCTGCAAAAACAAACTGCTGATAATTCTCATCCCTGGACTTGGACACTTGAATGAATCAATGTTAATGTTGCTACTTGGTGGAAACTTGAATCCTTGTGATGCTGCTTGTTGGATAATGCTGCTGCTAGAAACTTGAATGTTAATGTTGTTGCTGCTACTAATGTGTATTTTGTAATTCATATGCCTAACTTTTTAAAATTGTATATTGTAAATTATAAATTTGGAATCAATAATATGATATAAGCTCGTTTTTACTCGAGTTCGATTCAAAACAAGTAGTTCGAATATAATTTCGAGTCGAGTCGAGTCGAATTTCGAGTATCATTTTTTGCATCGAGTCGAGTACGAGTACATTGTTTAAATTTAATTTCGAATTCGAATCGAATACGAGCAAGACATTTTTGTCTCGAATCAAATATGAGAAGCCTAGAATCCGGATCGATTCGACTCGTTTACAGCCTTAATTGGAGCCATTAAGATTTATTTTTAAGTTGTATTTGTTTTTATTTATTTTATTTTATTGGATATTTTAATTATTTTAAATTTATAAATATAAAATTAATATTTCTGCAAATATATTTGATTGATAGTTTTACAAGTCTTTACTCAAATAAGTTGTAAATAGAGCCCACATTCATGGAAAATGTCAAAAATTTCTTGTGTAAATGACAATTCTCTATAAACATTTCAATAATCTGTTTGAAATAAATACATTTATACTTGTTTGAACCACAACTTAGTCATGAGGTATAATTCCAATTTTGCTCAAATAGAATAAAGTTTTAAGTGCAACTGTCAGACTTCAAAATTAAAGTCCTAAAACGAGGCATTGAATTCTCAATTGTCTAATTCATTATAAATATTTAATTGAATTATTAAATATTTATAACACATAAAATCATATTTTAATTAATTTTATTTGATTTACTCTCTAGAAAAGAGCTGAAAAATACTAATGATTTAAGAATACAATATGAGTGTCAAAATTCCTTTTTATATTGCATATTATTTTACTTTAAAAACATACAAGGAACCATTAACACTATTTTCTCTCAGAATTGAATTTTTTTGTTTTAATTGCAATTTACAATTCTTATCAAGTGATGAAATTATATAGTTTAAAACAAGAGTAATGTTACAGACACAAACTATTCTATAAACATTTTACAAACTATTGATGTGACATACTCCACATCAACTTCTTTTTTTTTAAAAAAAAACAAACAATGTAACACCATTACCTATGCAACACTGCCACATCAGCAGTTTGTAAAATATTTATAAAATAATATGTGTCTATAGCATTATTCTTAGAACAATATCAATACTAAAATAAAAGCTTTGACAAATGAGTTAGTTGGGTTAATGCGATAATTAAATTTATAATTAATAAATGGAAAAAATATACATTTACATGCAACTTTAATATAAAATGGGTATGAAGTGCATTGTATTATTATTATTATTAGGCTTAAATACGAAGTACTACCCTAAACTATAGACGATTTTCCACTTTGGTGATCGACCTTTCAATTTTTTCAATTAAATGATTAAACTATCAATTTTTTTCACTTTAGTTCGATTATAGTTGACACGTCACAAATTGGTGACGTGGCTGGGACACATAGGATATTTAGTACGGATGTGTTTTTAATAATCTTTATTTAATTTATTTTTATCATTTTAATATTTTAAAAGGGCAAAAAAGTAATAAAGCATAATAATAATAATAATAATAATAATAATAATAATAATAATTAATAAAATCAAACCAAATCAGTTTCTCACCCATCTAGTCCAGACTAACCGACTAAAAAAAATTAATTAATTAATCAAAATAAAAAAAAACCCAATATGAATCAAGCTAATCAATTTAACTTGAATTAAAAATAAAATTAGGACTGCTTCTTTCTTTTGACACAAAAAAAATACGTACTCAGATATATTAACAAACAAACATCCATTTGACCACCGTAAATCAATTGACCCTTCAAATAAATAATTACGTTATAATGTAAGGTAAATTTTAAAAAAATTAAGTATTATATATATATAAATTGACCCACTAAAATTTTGTAAATATATATATATATATATATATATATATATATATATATGTGTGGAGAAAAATGCTAGATTATTGTACTAGAGATGAAATAAAAATGTGAGATAGGGAAACCCCCCAAAATGACCGACCACCCCTCTCTCCTTGGCCAAAAGTGCTGGTTTTGCTATTCTTTAGCCAACAAGGAAGTGCCATGTGAAGGAATGATTATATAGTCCTAAGGCTAAGTGTCCTTAAAGGTGAAAGTTGGTAACCTTTTCACCAACTCCATTTTTACCTTTGGATAATACCCCAATTATTGGTTAATGATTCTTCTATAAATAGGAACCTCTTAATACCTTCCCTCATTTGATAAAAATCCTAAGTGTTGGAAAATATAAGAGATAGAGAGAGTTAGAGAGAAGAAGAAGAAAGCCTAGAAGAGTTTTTGCCATTTTGGTGGTTCAAGAGAAGCTCAAGAAGAAGGAACAAAGGTGGAGAGCTACTTGAAGTTCATAGCCAAGAGGAAGAGAGCCACTAAGAGGTAGGTGCACCACCTAGCTTTATTTTTGTTAAGATAGGTTTTAGTAGAAATGCATGCTTGGTTGTGTGAGGTTTATGTGTTGTGGGATCATGATGAATCCGAAGGTATAAGTATGAGTATTGGAAGGAGATTATATGATATATATTACTTTTATGTAATTTTAGAACCAAATGAACAAGAGAAAAGCATGTGAGCATGAAATCTAAATTAAAATACTTGAAAGCATGAGATGTGATGTTAAGTACTGACATAAAATGTGTAAGCCTTATATGTGATCCGAAAATGTTATGTTGAATCCCTATGAAATACGAGCATAACCAAAGTGGAATTGTCAAAATCGGAAGTAAAAAGAACTATTAGCAAAACAATTGGTAAAACATGTCCAAGTAAGAACCCTAGCTTGGAAATCAATAAAATCTGATTAACTAAAGATGTTGAAAAGTGATTTAAGAAATTGAATATTGAAGAGAGGTAAGTTTACAATATAGTGAAAGTGGTTTGACTCCGTTTGGATGTAAAATGAACAAGCTATGCAAGATGGAATTAAAGAAGGTAGAAAATTAAAACATTGAAAACTTATCAAAAGTTATATCAAGGTAAGCTACTCACACGCCTCGAGAACAAAACTCATACGCTACCAGGCCAGGTCAAACCAGTATTCTCACACAAGAGAAGCATGGCCTTGCGCGCTTTCAAAGCTTAAACCGGCTACTACCACAAAACTCCTTTCACAGTTAACCCGAATCCTGGTTAAACTGGGTCGGGTCAATTATGATGGATAGGGTCGGGTCAAAAAAAAAAAAAATCCTAAAATAAAATAATAATTAAAAGAATAAATAATTAAAAATATATTAAAAAATTATTTTAAAGACATTAAACAAATTAAAGTAAATTTAATTGTAGATTGCAAATATTCTAATTTCTTTAAGAAATTCCTAAACTATAATTAAACAATTAAAACTAAAAGGGTTTTAATTGTGAAATGAATGAAAATTAAGATAGTAGTTATTTTAAATTGTGAACAATTAAAATGACATTAATAAGTATTTTAATAGTGGTCAATTAATGTAATATTAAGAGTCAATAATTAATTTGACTATGAAATAATATTAATGAACAATTAAATACCCTTGAAGATTATTTAATTGCGAACAATCAAGACATAAATAATTATGATGATATAAATGGATATCTCAAATATAAATTAAGATAATAATGAATTATCATATGGAGTATGAATTTTAACTAAGGAAATTACTTAAGAAATAATCTAATAAATAAAGTATGAATACTTTATAAATACAAGAAGGTTTGAATCCTTAAATGAGCAATTAAGATAAAAAAATGTTATCTTATAAATGTGAAGATTAATAGAGAGTGATGAGTAAAACAATAAGTAATTGTTTTGAAAAGTTTAAATTATCTAAGGCTAGTGTGTTAGACCAATTGAGATGATGCTATGAGATAATAGAGATTAACCGTTATGAGAACAATAGGTTATTCAAAGGATAAGAAGTCAAGGTCGAAGATAGTCAACGACTCGAAAAAAGTATTCAACCTTATTCTTTATCGAGCAAAGTACTTAAACTTGTACTCTTATCGATCGTATGAGTAAATAATTGTTTAAAATTGTTCTTATCTTATCTAGATTTATGAAAGTTATTATTCATATTCAAGCTCTATTTAAATCATAATTATATCCCTCAACCTTGTTGCAAACATCGAACTTAAAATTATTCTTGAATGTATTTAGAAAAGTGTCCACGCCACTTGATTCTATTTAGACTAATATCCATGTGTTAGAAAAAGTGATCTAAACCAATTGTTTTGGTACGCACTCTTATAATCTATCGAGATGAACAACCCTTTATGTGAAACCCCAGATTTTATGAATAAAGGATTAATTTTCTCAAATAATTTTTTTTATATTATGGTGTGAATTTGAGATAATGTTATAGTTGTGGGTAGTATTTATAAATTTTGCAAATTATGCAAGTTGTCATATTATATTCGATTGGTCGGAAATATTCTTTTTGTCGTGAATATCCGTATTTACTTTGCACAATCATCGGTGGACCGCATAAACTAAAATTATTGTTGGATCGAGAAAATGACAAAAATATTTTATTGAAAATAATGGCGGAAGTTTTACCGTTGATACTGTTGAACTACTCGGTAGTAAAAGTACAGTAATACGCGTTGTTGCATAGTAGTACACGGTATTGATTATTGATATTTATGTGAGAAGTCACTCAGTTTTGTTCAATTATTGCTATAATAGTTCTTTGACATAGATCTCACATTATTTGATTCAATTATTGTTGATTTAGAAGTTTTGTTTTATTCAGTATTATTAACGTAATAAAATAGAAACATCTTTTATATAAAAAATGTAATACTTTATTAAAGTTATTCTATAAATAAAATATATTATATTTTATTATGCATAAGTGTTGTATAGTGTTTTTATAGTATAGTGTTGCATAGTAAAATCTTTTATATAAATAGAATATATTATATTTTATTTAAAAGATTTTTCTTTAAATATGGACCGTCGATTAAAGTAAATCGATCCGGACCGTTCATGAGTTAGTTACTTATGCATTCCATTTTCCTATAAATAGGAAGCTTAGTTAGAATTGAAATCACACCGTAAGTTCGTAGAATTTTCCTTCTATAATCTTGAGCGTATTTCCTTAAGAGTTTTAAGAAACTTTGAAATAAGAACATAGTAGTATAAGTTTTCTTTAAGAAAATTCTCACCCTAGCAAATGGAATATTCTTCTTTTACTAGGTAAGGGATATTATTCTTTATATTCATGAAGAGAACTGTTGTTATTCCATTTTATTATTATTCATTGAATAACTCAGATATCGCTTAATACCCTATACTTGGTGACATTCTTCTATTATTCTGCCTTTATTATTATTCGTTGAAATATCCTCGTCTGTGTGTTTTACACCTACCGGTTCCATTTTATTATTCCGCTTTTTAATATTCTCATTGAATATCCTCGTCTGTATATATACGCCGGACCGGTTCCATTTTATTATTCCGCCTTTAATATTCTATCTAATATCCTCGTCTGTGCTATACGCCGGACTTGGTTCCATCATTTATTATTCCGTATTTATTATTCTCGTTGATATACTTAATAGAATCGACTTTAATCGATTAAAGTTAAAGCCGCCAAGCTACACACCGTGAAATCAAGAAAGTGAAGAAGAAGGTTCAAGAAGGCGTTATTCTAAAAGCAAGAATCGACGAAGAGAGAAAATCTCAACCCTCGATTTAATTGGCCCATTTGAAATCCTCGATCAAGTAGTAATCGCGGCTTATAGACTCGCTTTTACCGCCAAGTCCGTCACATGTTCATAACCTTTTTAACGACGATGTTACGTAAATATGTGGACGACCCAAACCACATTATTAATTTAGAACTGGACGAGATAACGGATGATTTAACATTTGAGGAGATACGTGTTAAAATCTTGGATAAGAAGAATCGTATCCAACACTCAAGGGTTATACCTCAAGAGTTAGAATCAAATGAAGTCAAGGTATCCTCACCTATTCGGCAGATACCAGTATCGCACGTAAATTTCGAGGGCGAAATTCCATAAGGAGGGGAGATCAGTGAAACCCTGATTTTATGAATAAAGAATTAATTTTCTCAAAATAATTTTTTTATATTATGGTGTGAATTTGAGATAATGTTATAGTTGTGGTGTAGTATTTTATAAATTTTTCAAATTATGCAAGTTGTCATATTATATTCGATTGGTCGGAAATATTCTTTTTGTCGTGGAATATCCGTATTTACTAAGATAATCATTGGTGGATCCCATAACTAATTATTGTTTGATCGAGAAAATGACAAAAATATTTTATTGAAAATAACTACGCGGAGTTTTACCGCTGATACCGCTGAACTACTCTTCAGTAGTAAAAGTAAGAATACGCGTTGTTGCATAGTAGCACGCGGTATTGATTATTAATATTTATGTGAGAAGTCACTCAGTTTTGTTCAATTATTGCTATAATAGTTGCTGCATAGTATCTCGCATTATTTGATTCAATTATTGTTGATTTAGAAGTTTTGTTTTATTCATTATTAACGTAATAAAACAAAAACATCTTTTATATAAAATGTAATACTTTATTAAAGTTATTCTATAAATAGAATATATTAATATTTATTATGCATAGTGTTGCATAGTGTTTTGCATAGTGTTGCATAGTGTTTGCATAGTAAAAATCTTTTTATATAAATAGAATATATTATATTTTATTTAAAAGATTTTGCTTTAAAAATGGACCGTCAGATTAAAGTAAATCGATCTGGACCGTTCATGAGTTAGTTACTATGCATTTCATTTTCCTATAAATAGGAAGCTTAGTTAGAATTGAAATCACACCAGAAGTTCAGAGAATTCTCCTTCTATAATCTTGAGCGTATTTCCTTAAGAGTTTTAAGAAACTTTGAGCGAAGAACAGAGTATAAGTTTTCTTTAAGAGAATCCTCACCCTCGGAATATTCTTCTTTTACAGTAAGGGATATTATTCTTTTATATTCATGAAGAGAACTGTTGTTATTCCATTTCTTATTATTCTGTTGGAATAACCTTTATACGCGGAATACCTTATACTTGGTGACATTCTTCTATTATTCTGTCTTTATTATTCTGTTGGAATATCCTGTCTGTGTGTTTTACACCGGACCTGGTTCCATTTTATTATTTCGTCTTTAATATTCTGTTGGAATATCCTGTCTGTGCTATACGCCGGACCTGGTTCCATTTTATTATTCCATCTTTAATATTCTGTCGGAATATCCTGTCTGTGTTATACGCCGGACCTGGTTCCATTTTATTATTTCATCTTTATTATTCTGTCGGAATATCCTGTCTGTGCTGTACGCCGGACCTGGTTCCATCTTTTATTATTCCGTATTTATTATTCTGTTGGAACATCCTGTCGGTGTGATTTTCACCTGACCTGGTTCCGTTATTATTATTCTGTTGGGATAACATGTCTATGCGAAGTACCGCATGCATGGTGATATCTTTTGTTATTCCATTCGGTATATTACTCAGTTGTTTAAAACTTTGACTTCTATACTCCATGAAATTAGTGGAATATCCTTGATATTTGCGCTCCATCCAATATCTTTTCATGAAAATATTCTTCTGAGCATTCTTGAATTTTATTCTACAAGGAAGTATCATGTTGACAATTTGGACGTTATTAGTTCCTGGATAATTTAATTCTTGAACTTGTTTAATTGAATTCTTATATCATTGTCATCATCCTCATGTTTATATTTATTAAAAGTCATCTGTGGCCTGTAGTGCATAGATGGACTTGGTATGATTATGACCAGGGATTATTCGGTATAATCATGACCGTAATGTTACAAATGATGTAAAAATTAAAAGTCCTCATTGGCCCGTAGTGCATTGATGGACAGTTTTTGGTATGATTATGGCTATGGATTCTCTTCGGCCAAGGGAGCAAAGATGAATTGTTTTATGGCATGATCAGGACCGTTGATGAAAACACGATTATCTTTGGCCCGTAGAGTATGGATAATTCGTGGTCGTGATATTAAAAAATATCCTTGGCCTGTAGTGCAGGGATGATTTAATGATGTGGATTATTTATTGAGCTGAGTCTCAGCGATAAAAGTGATGAAAACCTTTTTAAATTATAAAAGATAGTAGACTTTATTCTCTACTTGACTCTTTTAATGGATTGCTTGATCCGCTGCAGTTAAACTTGATGTCTATTGTATTTTATCAGTTTAACATTGTTGAAGGCTAATGATAGTTTATTCTGCATTATCTTAGTCATAATATTTCTTACTGGGCTAGTTGAGCTCACCCTTTCTTTCACTGTTCTCTTCAGGAAATGAGAACGTAGCCAGGACTAGTCGGGGAATGGAGTGACGGTCCAGATGATAGTATTAATAGTCCTCACTATTCTGTTAAATAGTGTGACAATAAATGTAATGAGGACTGAATTTGAGTTTGTATACTGTCTATGAGGACTCAATTGAGAATGGATATTGTCTAGATGACAATATTTGTATTTAAACTCACAACATATGTTTTGTCGTATTTTTTACACGACTGCTGTATTATTAGTTTGTATTTGAATTTTGTACCATGTATTTGGCGACTCAAGATGGGTGATGTATGCCTATTTTGGGGGCGTCACACTTTATAGAAGGGGAAAATATATTATGTTGGGAAACCAACACACACGTGAACAACATGTTTAAGTGTTATGCATAACATATGGTATTTTAGACTGACCACATATTATACTTGTTTATATTGGATTTTCAATGAAATACTGTTAATTCTAGCAGAAGTTCTTGGTCCATAAATTATACTCAAAGTGTTAGTATTCATTAACTCGAAAGTGTTGAAATCTTTGAATTTCTTTAATAATCCTTCTCTATCCATAATGACTCATTATTTAGATTCAAAGAACAGAATTGGAACGATTGACATGTGTTTATTCACAAAATCCTTATTTAAACTCTTGAATTATCAATTGTCCTTATCACCTTGATATTATGAACAATTTATACACCCGTTCACATTTATTGCTATATTGCTTGTTGAGCAAATTTGTTGCTCATTCTTGCTTTCCTTAAACTGTGACGCCCCCAAAATTAGGTATACATCACCCATCTTGAGTCGCTAAATACATGGTACAAAATACAAATACAAACTTAATTATACAAATGTCGTGTAACATACGACAATACATAAACTGAGAGTTCTAATAGGAATATTGTCATCTAGACAATATCCATACTCAAGGAGTCCTCATTACATTTATTGTCACACTATTTAATAGAATAGTGAGGACTACTAATGCTATCTTCTGGACCATCACTCCTTTCCCCGACTCGTCCCCAAATATATTCTCATTTCAAGAGAATAAAGGAAAAAGAAAGGGTGAGCTCAACTAGCCCAGTAAGACATATTATGACTAAGATAATGCAGGATAAATTATCATTAGCCTTCAACAATGTTAAACTGATAAAATACAATAGACAACCAGTTTAACTGCAGCGGAATAAGCAATCCATTAGAAGAGTCAAGTAGAGAAAGTCTGGCTTCGGTGCATTCCACACGAGGAAGTCAACAATGAAAGGATCGGGCTCTTTACTTATGGCTTGATATGACAATGATTGACTTTAGTGGTTTGGTTACTTTGAATTCACATAACAGGTTGGTTAGGAGTATGAAAGCTAACAACCTTACGAAAAAAATGATGAGTAGTTAACCAATCGTTTCCAAAAATTACATCAAAGGAAAGTATTTTCAAGGAGATAAGATCGACAGGTAACGTGAGGGTATCGATATGAATCAAACAAAATTTATAAACAGTGGAGGTAACGAAGGTTTCTCCCAATAGAGTTTCAATAGATAAATCAAAGTTTAACTTCTCTGGAGTTAAGTACAAACATTGAACACAACTAGGTGAAATAAAAGAGTGAGTAGAACCGGTATCTAACACGGTATAAACTTCGCAAGAATTTATGATTAACTTACCCATGATAATTTTATTCAGGTTCCTCGTCACGACAAAAAAAATGCTCTTTCTTAAACTACTGGCTTTTGCTTTGTCTCGGGACATCCTTTGACATCACTATCCCAGTTGGACTTGACTTCTTCACCATACGACAAAATCAAGCTAGGTGACCTTCTTCCGCAATTAAAACACGCTTTGGATTGTCAAGTATAATTTGACTGGATGTGTCCCTCTTGTCCGCATTTGAAACATACGACCGATGGGCGTTCTTCTTCCTTTGAAACGGTGTCTTGTCTTGACATCTCTTCACGCCATTGTTTAACCTTCTCTTAAAATGTCCATTCTTATTATCTTGGCCATGATTACCACCGAAAATGGTTACCATTCTTGGTATGATAATATCCCCACGATGGTTATCGTTGTTCCGATGATCGCTACCACCGGTGATGATTATTATCGTGTTGTTGGTCGTTGCCTTTTGGTTGTCTTGACTCATTATCGCGCTCCAATAATCGAGCCCTATTCACAACATCCTAATATAAACAAAGTTTGTGAGAAATGAGGTATCGACGATATTGGGTTTCAAACCTCGCAGAAAACATTCGCTATTCTTCTCTCCTCATTATCGACCAAATGGGATGCAAACCGGGATAACTCCGCAAACTTAGCCTCGTATTGCGACACGGTCATATTATTTTGCTCCAACTTGATAAATTCCACCTCCTTCATGTGACGAATTCTTTCGGGAAAGTACTTATCATTGAACAGCTCTTGGAACTTCTCCCAAGACATTTTGAGTGTGTCAGGCTGGGAACGTTTTACAGATTCCCACCAAGAATCCACCTCTCCTCAAGCAACATGAAGGTGGAAAAGGGAACCTTTTTCTCCTCGGAGCATCCCAAGACATCAAATATCTTGGTGATTTGCTTTAACCACGTCTCCGCCTTAAGTGGTTCTGGCTCTCCCAAAAACTCTGGTGGTCCCAGCTTTGAATCATTAAGCGGTGACCAACCGTGGGTTGCCATTGTTTTCACTCAGATTATGGATGTGAGCCGCCTTATTTCGTTGTTGCATGAATTGCTCCTTAAATCGCTAATGGTGACCGTCCCGAGAGGTATCGTGTTTCTACCGCATTTTGGACATGAGTCTCTCTCGTTTGGTGTTGCATGAATTCTAAAAAGCTCCTAAACGTACCGTTGTTCATCAATTGATCAGTGTTATTGTTTACAGGAGGATTATCGCCATCCTGTTGCATATTGTCCTGATTATTGATCTGTGGAGACTCAACGGTCTCCTGTGCTCCATTGCTATTCTCAACATTCTCGGATGCCATTTTCAAAAACTGCCACAAAACAAGAGTTAATTAACAAATCACATATTATCCCTATACTCTAACCGACCAAATAAATACCACATAAACTTAGGTAGGTCATACTAGCGAAGGAATTCCCTGTCTCTCCCCTCCTAGTTCTTGTCTCACATCTTAGCCAGGGATCATATCCCTAAGCTTTGATACCAACTGTGACGCCCCCAAAATTAGGTATATATTACCCATCTTGAGTCGTCAATACATGGTACAAAATTCAAATACAAACTAATAATACAGCAGTCGTGTATAATACGACCAAACATATGCTGTGAGTTTAAAAACAAATATTATCTTCTAGACAATATCCATTCTCAAATATAGTCCTCGTTACATTTATTATCACACTATTTTACAGAATAGTGAGGACTACTAAGACACCATCTCTAATCCATCACTCCGCTCCCGACTAGTCCCAAATTTACGCTCTCATTTCAAGAGAAGAAAAAGAAAAGAAAGGGTGAGCTCAACTAGCCCAAAGCAAGAAATTTTATGACTAAGATAATGCAAAATAAATTATCATTAGCCTCCAACAATGTTAAACTGATAAAATACAATAGACATCAAGTTTAACTGTAGCGGATCAAGCAATCCATTAAAAGAGTCAAGTAGAGAATACAATCTACTATATTTTATGATTTAAAAAGTTTTTCATCACTTTTATCGCTGAGACTTAGCTTAATAAATAATCCACATCATCCCAACACTACAACCAAGGATATTCATTAGGTCACGCACCACAAATTCCATGCACTACGCCAAGGATATTTGTGTATTCATCAATGGTCATGATCATGCCAACAATCGTCCATCAATGCACTACGGGCCAATGAGGACTTTTACCACATCATTTATAACATTACGGTCATGATTACATCGAATAATCCCTGGTCATAATCATACCAAGTCCATCCATGCTCTACAGGCCACAAATGACTTTCAAAAAATATAAACATGAGGATGATGACAATGATGTAAGAATTCAATAAAACAAGTTCAAGAATTAAGTTATTCAGGAACTAATAACGTCCAAATTGTCAACATGATATTGCTTTGTAGAGTAAAATTCAAGAATGCTCAGAAGAATATTTCCACGAAAAATACTGGATGAAGCGCAAATATCAAGGATATTCCACTAATTTCATGGAGTATAGAAGTCAAAATTTTAATCAACTGAGTATAATACCGAATGGAATAACAAAAGATATCACCATGCATGCGATATTTCGCATAGACAGGTTATCCCAACAGAATAATAATAACGGAACCAGGTCAGGTGAAAATCACACCGACAGGATGTTCCAACAGAATAATAAATGCGAAATAATAAATGATGGAACCAGTCCATGATAGCATGATAGGATATTCCGGCGTAATAATAAAGACGAATAATAAATGGAACCAGTCCGTATAGATAGATATGCATGTGATATATTCCGGCTGAATATTAAAAACGGAATAATAAAATGGAACCCGTGTACTACAGATAGCAGATGCATGCAGTGATATTCCGGCGTAATATTAAAGACGAAATTATAAAATAGAACTGTGTCCTGTAAAACACACGCATGTGATATTCCAAATGTAATAATAAAGATGTAATAATAGAAGAATGTCACCAAGTATAGGGTATTCCGCGTATATAGGTTATTCCAACAGAATAATAAGAAATGGAATAACAATAGTTCTCTTTATGAATATAAAAGAATAATATCCCTTACCGTAAAAGAAACTGAATATAGGAAAAGAAAGGTAGCAGACTTCTCTTTTTCTTTCTCTCTAAAATTTTCTCTCTACGGAGTTCAAAGAATTCTGTAAGAAAATAATGAAGGAATGAGCTTCTATTTATAGAAAAATAGAATGCATAGTAACTAACTCATAAACGGTCCAGATCGATTTACTTTAATCTGACGGTCCATATTTAAAGAAAAATCTTTTTAATAAAATATAATATATTCTATTTATATAAAAAGATTTTTACTATGCAAACACTATGCAACACTATGCAAAATACTATACAACACTATGCAATACTAGGCATAATAAAATATAATATATTCTATTTATAGAATAACTTTAATAAAGTATTCTATTTTATATAAAAAGATGTTTCTATTTTATTACGTTACTAATACGAATAAAACAAAACTTCATTATCGCTATAATAATTCATATTATTAATTGACAATAATTGAATCAAACTGAGTGACTTCTCACATAAATATCAATAATCAATACCGTGTGCTACTATGCAACAACGCGTATTACTGTACTTTTACTACCGAGTAGTTCAACAGTATCAACGGTAAAACTTCCGCCGTTATTTTCAATAAAATATTTTTGTCGTTTTCTCAATCAGACAATAATTTCGTTGTGGGATCCACCAATGATTGTACCGTCGTACAGATATTTCCCGACAAAAAGAATATTCCCCGACCAATCGAATATAATATGACAACTTGCATACTTTGCAAAATTTATAAATACTACCCACAACTATAACATTATATCAAATCCACACCATAATATTAAAAAAAATATTTCAAGAAATTTAAATCTTTATCCTTAAAATCTGGGATTTTACAAATAATGCTTTGAGACTCACCAATAATAGTATCACGACTACTACGAATTATCCATGCACTACACGGCTAAGGATATTCGTGTTTTCCATTACTACCATGATTATCCCGAATAATCCTCGGTCATAATCATACCAAGTCCATCTATGCACTACTACCAAAGATGACTTTTACCACATCATTTATAACATTACTACCATGATTATATCGAATAATCCTCGGTCATAATCATACCAAGTCCATCTATGCACGTAAGCCACGTATGACTTTTACCACATCATTTATAACATTACTATTATGATTATACCGAATAATCCTCGGTCATAATCATACCAAGTCCATCTACGCACGTAAGCCACGTATGACTTTTACCACATCATTTATAACATTACTACCATGATTATACCGAATAATCCATGGTCATAATCATACCAAGTCCATCTATGCACGTAAGCCACGTATTTAACTTTCAACACAATATAAACATGGGAATGAGGTATTGACGATATAGGGTTTCAAACCTCTTAGAAACATTCGCGTCATTCGCCTCCTCATTATCGGCCAAATGGAATGCAAACCGAGATAACTCCGCAAAAACTTAGCCTCGCTCTCATGATATGGTCATATTATTTTGCTCCATTGCTTATCTCAACATGTTAGATGCTATTTTCAAACACTGTCACAAAATAAGGGTTAATTATCATATCACATATTATCCCTATACTCTGACCGACCAATTAAATACCAAATAAACTTAGGTAGGTCATACTAGCGAAGAAATTCCCCGTCTCTCCCCTCCTAGTTCTTATCTCACATCTCAGCCAGGGATCATATCCCTAAGCTCTAATACCAACTGTGACGCCCCCAAAATTAGGTATTCATCACCCATCTTGAGTCACCAAATACATGGTACAAAATACAAATACAAACTTAACTATACAGCTGTAGTGTAAAATACGACAAAACATAAACTGCGAGTTTAAACAAGAATACTGCCTTCCAGACAATATCCATTCTCAATGGAGTCCTCATAGACAGTATACAAACTTAAATTCAGTTCTCGTTAAATTTATTGTCACACTATTTAACAGAATAACGTGGACTACTAATGCTATCTTCTGGACCATCACTCTTTTCCCCGACTCATCCCAGCTATATTCTCATTTTCTGAAGAGAACAGTGAAAGAAAGGGTGATCTCAACTAGCCAAGTAAGAAATATTATGACTAAGATAATGCAGAATAAATTATCAATAGTCTTCAACAATGTTAAACTGATAAAATACAATAGACACCAAGTTTAACTGCAGCGGAATAAGCAATCCATTAGAAGAGTCAAGTAGAGAATAAAACCTACTATCTTCTATGATTAAAAAATGTTTTCATCAACTTTTATCACTGAGACTTAGTTTATTAAATAAACCATATCATCGAATCATCCCTGCACTACGGGCCAAGGATATTAATTAAATCATCAATGGTCATGACTATACCGAATAATCCCTGATCATAATCATACCAAGTCCATCTCTGCACGTAAGCCAAAGATATACAACAATAAAATCAATGATCAACAATCCATCTTTGCACGTAAGCCAAAGATATACAATTCAATAATCAACAGTCCATCTTCGCACGTAAGCCAAAGATAACTTTCATCACCATATAAGCATGAGGATGATGACAATGATATAAGCATTAATCAAACTAAAACAAGGATAAATGTTAAAGGCTTTAAATTTATCCAAATATTATCAATCACTTAATAAACTCATAATCTAATATTAATAATATAATATCAATATTTTAATCACATCTTAAACTTATAAACAATTACGATCCTCAAACGGACGGAAAATCAGAGAGGACAATTCAAACCCTTGAATATCTATTAAAACTCTGTGTCCTAGATTTCAAAGGAAGCTGGGATAAGTACTTGCCACTGGTGGAATTCTCCTACAACAACAGTTATCAAGCAAGTATAGGCATGGCTCCATTTGAGGCATTGTATGGACAAAAGTGTCGATCTCCAGTATGCTGGGACGAGGTGGGAGAAGCAACATTGTTGGGACCAGAATTAGTACGCATGACTACAGAAAAGATCCAAATAATTCGACAACGTATTCAAACTTCACAAGATCAACAAAAGAGTTATGCCGATCTTCATAGAAAGGACGTGGAGTTTAATATTGGAGATCATGTATTGTTACGTGTTGCTCCATGGAAGAGAGTTACAAGATTTGGAAAGAGAGGAAAGCTCAATCCAAGATTTGCTGGTCCATTTGAGATTCTTGACCGAATAGGAAACGTGGCCTATAGACTCGCATTACCTCCAAGCATGTCTCGTGTTCATAACATTTTTCATGTATCTATGCTTCGTAAATATGTGAAAGACCCGAACCATATTATTGAGTTAGAACCAGACGAGATAGCTGAAGATTTAACATATGAGGAAGTACCTGTTAAGATCTTGGATAGGAAAGAGCATGTCCTACGCACCAAGGTTATACCACAAGTTAAGGTTTTGGAGAAACCATGCTATTAAAGAAATGACCGGGAGTTGGAATCAGAAATGAAAGCGAGGTACCTCACCGCTCAAACACCAAGTACGTACGTCAATTTCGAGGACGAAATTTTATAAGGAGGGGAGGTTGTAAGACCCCGACTTATTATAAATAAAATTGAATTTTCCTTTATTCATTATTCTAAATTAATAAGGGTTAATTTGATATAATGCTTTGGTTATGGGTGAAATGTGCAAAGTTTACAAAATAAGCAAGTGGTTATAAAATATTCATTTATGTCGGGGAATATCATGTTGACAATTTGGACGTTATTAGTTCCTGAATAACTTAATTCTTGAACTTGTTTTGTTGAATTCTTACATCATTGTCATCATCCTCATGTTTATATTTTTTTGTGTAAGTCATTTGTGGCTCAGAAAAGCATGGATGGACTTGGTATGATTATGACCGTGGATTATTCTAAGTAATCAAAATGATGTGGTAAAGTCCCTCATCAGTCCGTGAGTATCGATGATAGTGGACAATATGGGTACGATCATGACTATCGATGAATACACAAATATCCTCGCCCGTAAAATGGAATTTGTGGTCGCGACCCTAATGAATATCCTCGTTGAAAGGTGGATGATGTGGATTATTGTTTGTTGTCGAGTCTCAAACCGATAACCGTAATGTTATAAATGATGTGGTAAAAGTCCTCATTGGCCCGTAGTGCATTGATGGATGATTGTTGGCATGATCATGACCATTGATGAATACACAAATATCCTTGGCCCATAGTGCATGGAATTTGTGGTCGTGACCCTAATGAATATCCTTGGTTGTAGTGTAGGGATGATGTGGATTATTTATTAAGTCGAGTCTCGTGATAATAAAAGTGATGAAAAACTTTTAAATCATAAAAGATAGTAGATTCTATTCTCTACTTGACTCTTTTAATGGATTGCTTGATCCGCTACAGTTAAACTTGATGTCTATTGTATTTTATCAGTTTAACATTGTTGGAGGCTAATGATAATTTATTTTGCATTATCTTAGTCATAATATTTCTTCTTTGGGCTAGTTGAGCTCACCTTTCTTTCACCGTTTCTCTTCGTAAAATGAGAACGTAGCTGGGACTAGTCGGGGAACGGAGTGATGGTCCGAGATGGTGTCTTAGTAGTCCTCACTATTCTGTAAAATAGTGTGATAATAAATGTAACGAGGACTATATTTGAGAATGGATATTGTCTAGAAGACAATATTTGTATTTAAACTCACAACATATGTTTGGTCGTATTATACACGACTGCTGTATTATTAGTTTGTATTTGAATTTTGTACCATGTATTGACGACTCAAGATGGGTAATATATACCTAATTTTGGGGGCGTCACAATTGGTATCAAAGCTTAGGGATATGATCCCTGGCTAAGATGTGAGACAAGAACTAGGAGGGGAGAGATGGGGAATTCCTTCGCTAGTATGACCTACCTAAGTTTATGTGGTATTTATTTGGTCGGTTAGAGTATAGGGATAATATGTGATTTGTTAATTAACCCTTGTTTTGTGGCGTGTTTGAAAATGGCATCCGAGAATGTTGAGAACAAAGAATGGAGAATAGAGACCGTTGAGTCTCCACGCAGATCAATAATCGTGACAATGTGCAACAGATGATGGCGATAATCCTCCTATAAACAATAACACCGATCAATTGATGAACGATTGATGCGCTTAGGAGCTTTTTAGAATTCATGCAACACCAAACGAGAGAGACTCCTGTCCAAAATGCAGGTAGAAACACTGATAACTCTCGGACGATCACCGCTAAGCAGTTTAAGGAGCAATTCATGCAACAACGAGCGAAGGCAGCTCCTGTCCATAATACAGGTGGAAACAATGGCAACCCACGGTTTGTCACCGCTAAGCAGTTCAAGGAGCTGGGACCACCAGAGTTTTTGGGAGAGCCAGAACCACTTAAGGCGGAGACGTGGTTAAAGCAAATCACCAAGATATTTGATGTCTTGGGATGCTCCGAGGAGAAAAAGGTTCCCTTTTCCACCTTCATGTTACGAGGAGAGGCGGATTACTGGTGGGAATCTGTAAAACGTACCCAGCCTGACACACTCAAAATGTCTTGGGAGAAGTTCCAAGAGTTGTTCAATGATAAGTACTTTCCCGAAAGAATTCGTCACATGAAGGAGGTGGAATTTATCAAGTTGAGCAAAACAATATGACCGCGTCAATAATACGAGGCTAAGTTTGCGTTATCCCGGTTCAGCATCCCATTTGGTCGATAATGAGGAGAGAATGACGCGAATGTTTCTGCGAGGTTTGAAACCCAATATACGCCAATACCTCATTTCTCACAAACTTTGTTTATATTCGGATGTTGTGAATAGGGCTCGCTTATTGAGCGCGATAATGAGTCAAGACAACCAAAAGGTAACGACGACCAACAACACGATAATAATCATCATACCGGTGGCAATTCAATCATCTAACAACGATAACCATCGTGGGGATATTATCATACCAAGAATGGTAACCATTTCTGGTAATCATGGCCAAGATAATAAGAATGGACATTTTAAGAAGAGAAGGTTCAACAATGACGTGAAGATGCTTGCATCACCAAAGACCCGCTTTCAAAGGAAGAAGAACGCCCATCAATCATATGTTTCAAATGCGACAAGAGGGACACATCCGTCCAAATTGTACGCAAAGAATCCAAAGCGTGTTTTAATTATAGAAGAAAGGTCACCTAGCTCGATTTTGTCATATGGTGAAGTCAAGTCCAACTGGGATAGTGATGTCAAAGGATGTCCCAGACAAGCCAAAGCCGGTAGTTTAAGAAAGAGCATTTTTTTTTGTCGTGACGAGGAACCTGAATAAAATTATCACGGGTAAGTTAATCATAAATTCTTGCGAAGTTTATACCGTGTTAGATACCGGTTCTACTCACTCTTTTATTTCACCTAGTTGTGTTCAATGTTTGTACTTAACTCCAGAGAAGTTAAACTTTGATTTATCTATTGAAACTCTGTTGGGAGAAACCTTCGTTACCTCCACTGTTTATAAATTTTGTTTGATTCATATCGATACCCTCACGTTACCTGTCGATCTTATCTCCTTGAAAATACTTGCCTTTGATGTAATTTTTGGAAACGATTGGTTAACTACTCATCATTTTTTTCGTAAGGTTGTTAGCTTTCATACTCCTAACCAACCTGTTATGCGAATTCAAAGTAACCAAACCACTAAAGTCAATCATTGTTATATCAAGCCATAAGTAAAGAGCCTGATCCTTTCATTGTTGACTTCCTCGTGTGGAATGCACCGAATCTCTTTTCTTTTTTAATTTCTTTGATCTCTTGTACTTGTTTACAAACATTAATATTTTTTTATGTTTATTCTCCGTACCCACAACGTTGAAAATGAAGGAGTATATAAGACTTCAGCTATAAAAAAATAAAAATAAAAAATTTAACGCCAATTAATTAAAGTGACATTGCATCTTACTCTTCTTTTTTATAAATACGTTTTTTTTAAAAAAATAAATAAAATAGGGATAAAATTAATATTACATTAATATGGGTCAAAGTAACTTATTAGGAATGACTTATAAGTCATTTTTAAATAACTTTATATTGTTTTAGTTCATAAAACATAATAAATTTTGGGAAATGATATTTCCACAACAGTTTTTGATATTTTCACACGAAAAGTGTCGCTATAGATCTTATAGCGACGATTTTTACATCTACAGCGACACTTTGCGTGTGAAAATATCAGAAATTATTGTGGAAATATCGTTTGTCTAAATTTTTTCTTCATCTTTTATGTTTTCTCTTAGAATTGATAGTATTATAATTTAATTTTATAATATATTTGGAAAAAAGATAAAAGGAGAACTATAAATAACTAGGGGTATACCATTACTATTCTTCTTTTTATGTTTTATTTTTGGACATAAAAATATTTCATATTTTTATTATTTATAAATATTTATATAATATCACTAGTCATGTATAGAAAAATATGCATTGAGATGAGAATTTAAATATGAATAATTTTATCATTTGACATTTTTTTAAATTCGCATAAAATCAATCGTCACTTTCATTCTCGGAGTGAGGGAGTACTTTTAAGTATATCCTACTTCTATCTAGAAATAGGTAACATTAGAAAGCATAGATATAATAATCGGGTTTGATGAGGTTAGGTTTATTTGGGTTCTGATTCCCGTAACTAACATGCTTGACAATCGGTTGTCACATGTACTATTTCAACAACCATAATCTATACCGTTGATCGCAACATTGGATGACACAGATTGAAATGAATTTTCCCTGCCGCTACAAGCTGTAGCAACATGAGAAATTACTCATTCGCCCTTCATTTGCTCATTTGCTCATGTTCTACAAAGGTGTCACTGCTACAAGTTATGGCGTAGTTTAGTTAATTGATAAATTAGATTCATCTTAAATCTCCACGTTAAACTAAATCTACATAAAGTAACTATGAATATTTAGATAAAGTAACTATGAATATTTTATATGTATATATATATATATAATAATAATAATAATAATAATAATAATAATAATAATAATAATAGTAGTAGTAGTAGTAATAATAATAATAATAATAATAATAATAATAATAATAATAATAATAATAATAATAATAATAATAATAATAATAATAATAATAATAATAATAATAATAATAATAATAATAATAATAATAATAATAATAATAATAATAATATAATAATAATAATAATAATAATAATAATATAATACTATTATTAATAATATTATTAATAATAATAATAATAATAATATTATTATTATTATTATTATTATTATTATTATTATGCATTATCAGCAGCCGCCTATTGTGCACATTAGTTGGCATCTGTTTTCTTAGTAGTATTTCATTCAAGTCTTGCTGTGTTAAGAGTTGGTCATTAGCTTACCACTTACCAGGATTGCTATTTCATGAGACCGGCTAGGGTGTTGATCTGAGTTTTAATCAAACTCTGAACTTCCATATAAAATTTATTTGCTTGAAATATATTAGACTAGAATCTCAAGAGGAAAATGGTAAACTGAATCTGAATGACTATAGTTTTCTCATTTTAAGTTGTACATGTATAGGTTATTAGGTGAATCATGGTACTTGTGCTTAAGAAATTCTCTTACCATAAAGTGGTACTACAAAACATTCGATCAAACAGATCAAACAAACACAAGCAAGGGCGGATGCAAGATCTGTTCTCAACAGCAGTATTTTTGGGTTGAAGATTGAAGTAAAAACTCAAGTTTAGCGAGTTAGAGGGCGAGAATTTGAATACATTATATGTTTAGTTTTTTAGAGTGGTAGTAATTTAAATACATTATATTATTATTATTATTATTATTATTATTATTGTTGTTGTTGTTGTTGTTGTTGTTATTATTGTTATACTACTATTATTATTATTATTATTATTATTGTTATTATTATTATTATTATTATTATTATTATTATTATTATTATTATTATTATTATTATTATTATTATTATTATTATTATTATTATTATTATTATTATTATTATTATTATTATTATTATTATTATTATTATTATTATTATTATTATTATTATTATTATTATCATCATCTTAATTTATTATTAACATGTTAATTATTATTTACTAAAAGTTGCATAAAATATGTAAAAAATAAAATTGTTGTCAATATTATCTATATTAGGCAATGAAATATAGTAACAAAAAAATTATTTTTTTGCCCACGATTAGGAGAAATCAAGTGGTTAAAAATTTTACAACGAATTTCTAACTCTTCTTATGCAATTTTGTTTCCAAAATTTGCAACTACTTATGAATTTCGTTTTAAAATTTGTTATTATCTGCAATCAAGAACGGATATTAGTTTCGTTATTAAACATACACTTTAAGCAACAACTTATAAAGTCGTTGCACAAAAAAATCGTCGTTAAAAAGCCCCATTTTTAGCAAAAAAAAATATCGTTGCGCCAATGAAGGGATGATGGGAAATCAAGTGGCCAAAAATTTGCAACGAATTTCTAACGAAATTTTTCCGCATTGATGAATTAGCAAAAAATGTTGCAACGACTTATGAATTCGTTGCAAAAAGTGAAAGCTCGATATGATGACCCATTGGTATTTGGCACCAGTGTAAAGATGATGTTTAATGAAATCTTCGGCGTGGTGTAAGGTGAATTTATTAGTATGATTATGAACGGTGGAACCTGATTTGGTATAACCAGATATTGTTTTGTACTACACTGCAATCTAATGACAAATTTAAGTTGCTAAACATATACTTTTAGCAACGACTTATAAAAGTCGTTGCTAAAAATCGTTAAAAGGCCCATTTTTTTGTTGTAGTCGACTCGATATACTCAAGATGTCTTAGAGAAGTTCCAAGAGTCGTTCAACGACAAGTACTTTCCAAAAGTATTCGGAGTCACATATTGAATAGTGGAGTTCATCGATATTGGAATAGGGCTCGATTATTGGGCATCTAGCGATAATGAGTCAAGACAACCAAAAGGTATAATGAATGTGGACCAACACAACCATAATAATCCTGGCAATGCGCCATCCAACAACGACAACTAACTTTCATCGGGGAAATTATCATGCCAAGAATGGTAACCATTTAATGGTAATCATGGCGAAGATAATAGAATGGAAATTTCAAGAGGAAATTCAACAATGATGGAAGACGCCAAACCAACATTCGTTGTTAAGGAATGAAACGACCACCTATCATATGTTTCAAATGCGGAGGGAGGGACATATCACCAAACCGCACGATGTCGTCCAAAGCATATAATTGTGAAAAGAAGGTCACTTAGCCTGATTTTTGTTGTTCACCAAAGACAAGTTCAAACGTCACCAAAATTTGTTCGAGAAAAGTTAAAATCGGATTGTGAAGGAGAAGTTTTTTGTGAAAATTAGCAAGTTAATTAATTATAAATTCATGGATCACTCATTATTTATCTCTCTCTTTATGCTTTGCGTTCATTTAATATTTGACATTAGACTTTGACTTATTATTGTTGAAACTTTATTAGTTTCTGAGGAGCCTTCGTTATTTCTACTATTTTTAAATCTTGTTTGATTCAAATAAACACTTTCACGTTATATTGGAGCGCGAGAATATTTCTCGAGCGTTAAAAGACAACCAAAAGGTAAAAACAACACAACACATAATTAATTATTTGATGGCAATTCTAATAACGAGATTCTATCGTGGGGAATCTCATTGCCAAGAATGGTAACCATTTCTTTTGAGGGGACTTATTGGTAATCATGGCCAAGATAATAGGAATGGAAATTTCAAGTCAATAAACACTTTCACGTTAAGGAAGTCAAGACCAAAGACTCGTTGTTAAGGAATGAGAAATGACTTTTCATTGAAATGACCTACCTCATATGTTTCAAATGAGAGGAGGGACATATCACCAAACCGCACGATGCCGCCCAAAGCATGTTATAATTGTGAAAAGAAGGTCACTTAGCCCGATTTTGTTGTTCACCAAAGACAAGTTCAAATTAGGATGGAGGCACCAAAGGTTCACTGCCGCAAAAGTTAAAATCGGATTGTAAGGAGAGCGCTTTTTCGTGACTTCTCAAAAAGCGAGTAACCCGAACGGTTAGCACGTTAGTTAATTATAAATTGCAAGAAGTCTATACCTTATAAGATAAATCGGTTCTACTCATTATTTTATCTCTCTTGCTTGCTTTACGTTCAACGTTTAAATTTGACCCCGAGAGTTAGACTTTGACTTATTGGTTGAAACTTCGTTAGTAGGAGCCTTCGTTACCTCTACTATTTTTAAATCTTGTTTGATTCAAATAAACACTTTCACGTTACCTGTCGATCTTATCTTTTTGAAAATACTTGCCTTTGATGTGATTTTAGGAATCAATTGGTTAACTACTCATCATGCTTTTGTAAGGTTGTTAGCTTTTATATTCATAACCAACCTGTTGTGCGAATTCGAGTAACCAAACCACTAAAGTCAATCATTGTCATATCAAGCCATAAGTAAAGAGCCCCGAACCTTTCATTGTTGACTTCCTTATGTGGAATGCACCGAAGCCAGACTTTCTGTAGGCGACATCGTGAATGAAGATGGCAAGTTGATAGGTATCATTGTGAGATGCTATCCAAGTTAAGGGATAGAAGTCATAGTTGGTATCAATGTGACGTACTATCCAAGTCTTGGATGAGGGTCACGGTTTTGAATGATATTTCTATTATTAATAAATTTCCTGACGTATTCTTGAAGACTTGCTAGCCTACTTAGAGCGTGAAATCGAATTTTGTATTAACCCCAGTACAAAACTCATTTCTAAAACCCTCAAATATTACATCAACTAAAAGGATCTGGTTACGTTGATTATGATGAGAGTCATAATAAAAGCTTTGGACTGATGAAAATCATGGGTATATGAAATATTAGTAAGTGTTATGATGAGTTATGTTGGTTATTATGTGAAAACATGAAAGTTTCTTAGAAACCACAAAGTGTTAAAAAAATTAGATTTTGGTAAAAACGTAACATGAAATTCAATTGACCATATCTCATATTATATTTCGAATTTTTGAGTGTGGTCAAGTTTTAGAGTTAAATCTATGAGTTTTGTAGCATCTCCAAGTGGAATCACTGGAAAAGGTGTTGTAGATTTTCGTGTGGACTGATTTTAGTAAAGGATGAAAATGCTGAAAATTACCGAAATGCTATTATCCAGATTTTTAGAGGGGCTGTTTTGGCCATTTAAATTATGAGAAAAATTCCGGCCTTTTGGAACGTGAAAGTATATGGTATAAGGAACATCCTGTCCAAAAATGAGCTCATTCCGACTTAAAATGAGCAAGTTATGATTATTTCAATATTTAGGTTTTTCTGACAAAAAACGCTATAACTGGAGTTCTATAACTCCGATGACCATGAAATTTAATCTGGAAGCTCACATTAACATGTGTAAGGTCCTGCCAAGATTTGGGGATTTTTGGAGTTAACCTTAAGGTAGCTAATTTCTTAAGGAATTAATTAGAAATTGATTTTTGAAAAATAGTAAATGAATTTTAAAAATTCCAAGAAAAATATATGTTCAATATGGGACTATATTATGCTTAATCCCAAAAAAGAAATATTTTTGGGACTGATTTGGTATTTTTCATGAAAATGGTTTAGTTACGAACATATGAGTTAAATATGTTATGTGAAGTAACAAAGTTGGAAAATAGGATTTTATGGTTTGGAAATCCTATATAGAGTATATGCATATTTTTTTTGATGAGTGATTTGATCATTGGTAATGATATCTTATGAGTATGGCATTTTTGAATGATTAAATGCATTATATGGTAAAGTGTAAACAATTGAAATAAATTGTTTATAAGTTTAAGAAGTGATTAAAATATTGTTATAATATTAATGATATTAGATTATGAGATTATTAAGTAATTGATTGGGATATTCTTGAACCCTGGATAAATTATATTATAAATGTTTAATATTTATCCTTTATCTCATTTGGTTGATTCTTTATATCATTATCCTCATGCTTATATTGTGTTGAAAGTCATCTGTGGCTTACGTGCATAGATGGACTTAGTATGATTATGACCAAGGATTGTTCGGTATAATCATGACCGTAATTGAAAACACGATTATCTTTGTACGTAGTGTATGGATAATTCGTGGTCGTGATACTAAAGAATATCTTTGGCACAGAAGTGCGGGGATGATTCGACGATGTGGATTAATTATTGAGCTGAGTCTCAACAATGAAATATTAATTCATGAATGTGGTAAAAGTCATCTTTAGCCATAGTGCATAGATGGACTTGGTATGATTATGACCAGGGATTATTCGGTATAATCATGACCGTAATTGAAAACACGAATATCCTTGGCCCGTAGTGCATGGATAATTCGTGGTCATGATATTATTAAGCTGAGTCTCAGCATTATTGGTTTTACAGTTGTATATCTTTTGCCTGTAATGCAAAGATGAACTGTTGATTATTGGTTATACAGTTGACCTGTAGTGCAAAGATGAATTGTTAATGAATATCTTTGGCCGGATTGCAAAGATGAATTTAATGATAAAGGTATTCAAAGTATTCTCACATTTTTATCATACCAGGTACGTACGTAAATTTCGAGGGCAAAATTCCATAAGAAGGGGAGATTGTGAGATCCCAGATTTTATAAATAAAGATTTAAATTTCTCAAATATATTTTTTTTTAATATTAAGGTGTGGATTTGAGATAATGTTATAGTTGGGGGTAGTATTTGAAAATTTTGCAAAGTATGCAAGTTGTTATATAATATTCGATTGGTGGGAATATTATTTTTTGTCGAGGAATATTAAATGCGATGACACAATCATTGGTGGACCCATTAATGTAAGAACTGTCAGAAGTTAGAAAACGACAAAAATATTTTATGAAAATAACGACGGAGGTTTTACCATTGATACTGTTGAACTACCCGGTAGTAAAAGTACAATAATACGCGTGGTTGCATAGTAGCACACGGTATTGATTATTGATGCTTATGTGATAAGTCACTCAGTTATACTCAATTATAGCTACAGTAATTGCTGCATCATATCTCTCATATTATTGATTCGATTATTGTCACGGTATCATGTGCATATTATGTTATTTTACTAAATCAATAATTGAGACGACAAAGTTATTCATATTATTAAATTGTAATATTTACAATGTCTAGAAGTTCTGTCAAGAAGAGGTTTGGTCACCTAATTGCGCGCCAATAGAGAGAAATCCTTATTGAAAAGCCCCCTCTTTCCTGGGAACGACCTGGTTGTTAAATATTGTGAGTTATGATATTAATGATGAATAGTTCGTGTTGATTAAAGACGAGTTACTATTCATGAGTTACTATTCACAAGTTACTATTCATGAGTTACTATTCACGAGTTACTATTCATGAGTTACTATTCATGGGTCACACTATTCACGAGTTACTATTCATGAGTTACTATTCACGAGTTACTATTCACCCAGTTACTATTCACTCTATTATTGTGCATTCGGTATTTGGGTACAATATTATTCCATTAGAGATGTGCTAATTTTTCGAATAGTTGGTTGAAAAGAATTAATATGGACCGGTGGTGGAAAGTTATAATAGTGAATCAATATGGGTCGCTGGTTTAAAGTTTTAATAGTAAATCAGTATGGACCGTCGCTTTAAGTTTTAATAGTAAATCGATTTGGATCGTTCGTTTAAAAGTAAATCGATCTGGACCGTTCATGAATTAGTTACTATTTATTCCATTCTTCTATAAATAGAAGCTCATTCCTTCATTATTTCTTACGAATTCACTGAAACTCTAGAGAGAGAAATTATAGAGAGAAGTTATAGAGAGAAAATTATAGAGAGAAAGAAGAAGAGTATTCTGCTACTTCACTACTTCGATATCCAGTATCTTTTACGGGTAAGGGTGTTATTCTTTCTTCTTGAAGAGAACTTTTGTTATTCCATTCTTTATTATTCTGTTGGAATAACCTGTAAAAGTGGCATACCCTATACATAACCTGTATATGTGGCATACCCTATACTTGGTGAAATCCTTATGTTATTCCATTCTTTATTATTTTGTTGGAATAACCTGTATGCGCGGTTTACCCTATACTTGGTGGAATGACCTGTATATGCGGTTCACCCAATACTTGGTGATCTTCTTTTGTTATTCCATTCTTTATTATTACATTTGGAATAACTCAGATGTGCGCTTGTGATTTACCCTATACTTGGTGGAATGACCTGTATATGCAGTTCACCCAATACTTGGTGATCTTCTTCTATTATTCCATTATTTATTATTATGTTAGAATAACCTGTTTATGCGAAGTACCGCATACTTGGTGAAATCCTTTTATTATTCCGTTCTTTATTATTCTGTCGGAATATCCTGTCGGTGTGAATTTCACCTGACCTGGTTCCATATTTATTATTCCGCATTTATTATTTTGTTGATAACCTATTTGTGCGGTCTCTATTGCATGCATGGTGAATCCTTCTATTATTCCATTCTTTATTATTCTGTTGGGAATAACCTGTCAATGTGGATTGCTACATGCATGGTGAATGAGCCTTTGTATTCATTCCTTATTAAATTATGGAAATGATCTGTATACGTGGATTACCGCATGGCAGGTGAAAATCCATTTGCAGTTTCATATATTCTTTATTATACTCAGTTGATTAAAGTTTTAATTTCTATTCTCCATGAAATTAGTGGAATATCCTTGATATTTGCGCTTCATCCAGTATCTTTTCATGGAAATATTCTTCTGAGCATTCTTGACTTTTATTTTACAAAGAAGTATCATGTTGACAATTTGGATATTATTAGTTCCGGGATAAATTAATTCTTGAACTTGTTTAATTGAATTCCTATAACATTGTCATCATCCTCATGTTTATATTATGTTGAAAGTCATCTTTGGCTTACGTGCATAAATGGACTTAGTATGATTATGACCAGGGATCATTCGGTATAATCATGAACTGTGATGTTATAAGTGGTGTGGTAAAAGTCATCAGTGGCCTGTAATGCATTGATGGACAGTTTTTGGTATGATTATGACCAGGGATTTTTCGGTATAATCATGACCATTGATAATTTAATTAATATCATTGGCCCGTAATACATGGATGATTAGAAGATGTGGTTTATTTATTAAGCTGAGTCTGATCGATAAAAGTTGATTAAAACATTTTTAAATCATAGAAGATAGTAGGTTTTATTCTCTACTTGACTCTTCTAATGGATTGCTTATTCCGCTGCAGTTAAACTTGATGTCTATTGTATTTTATCAGTTTAATATTGTTGAAGACTATTGATAATTTATTCTGCATTATCTTAGTCATAATATTTCTTACTGGGCTAGTTGAGCTCACCCTTTCTTTCACCGTTTCTCTTGAGAAATGAGAATATAGTTGGGACGAGTCGGGAAATGGGGTGACGGTCCAGATGATAGCATTAGTAGTCCTCACTATTACGTTAAATAGTGTGACAATAAATATAATGAGGACTAAATTTGGGTTTGTATACTGTCTATGAGGACTCCATTAAGAATGGATATTGTCTAGATGGCGGTATTCTTGTTTAAACTCTCAGTTTATGTATTGTCGTATGTTACACGACATTTGTATAATTAAGTTTGTATTTGTATTTTGTACCATGTATTTGGCGACTCAAAATGGGTGATGAATACCTAATTTTGGGGGCGTCACAAATAATAACCTCCGTGAATAGTAACTTCGTGAATAGTACTCAAACCGCGAAAAGTGTCCCAAATACCCGAGTAAACAATACTAGAGTGAATAGTAATTTGGGTAAATAGTAACCTGTGAATAGTAACTCGTGAATAGTACTCTGACACAAAAAGTGTCCCAAATACACGAGTGAATAATACCGGGTATTTTATGACAACTTGTCTACTTTGAAAAATTTTCAAATATGACCCTTAACTTTAAACTTTTATCAATTTAGCTATTTACCAAAATAGAAAAATTGAATACTTTTATTTCATAAAATTCGGGGTCTTACATCTTTGAGTCACCGGCTAGGTACGCTTCACGAGACTCCCACCAAAGTCTCACCCTCACATGAACATAAAGGTGGCGAATGGAACCTTCATTCCTCCGTGCATCCCAAGACATCGAATATCTTGGTAATTTGTTTGACCCACGTTTCCACCATGATCGGATCCGGCTTTCCCTTAAATTCTGGTGGTCCCAACTCTTTGAACTACTTGGCTGTGACAAGCCGCGAATTGCTAGCATTTCCACCCGTATTTTGTGCACGAGTCTCCTCAAATGCGGTTTTTTGCATGAACTGAAAAAAGCTTCTAAACATCCCATCATTCATCATTTGTTAGGTAACGTTGTTTACAGGAGGATTATTGCCTTCCTGTTGCACGTTCCCCTAGGTAGTGATCAAACGTGTCTCCACGGTCTAATTCAATCCATTATTAACGTTCTCAGCTGCCATTCTTAAATACTGCCATAAAACAAGGGTAAATAGTCATGCAACATATTATCCCTATACTCTGACCGACCAAATAAATACCAAATAAACTTAGTCGAATCATACTACTAGCGAAGGAATTCCCGCTCTCTCCCTCCTAGTTCTTGTCTCACATCTCAGCTAGGGATCATATCCCTAAGGTTTGATTCCAACAGTGACGCCCCCAAAATAGGTATACATCACCTATTCTGAGTCTCCAAATACATGGTACAGAAACAAATACAACTTCATTAAACTGTGAGTTTAAATACAAATAGAGAATATAAAAACTCAAAAGGAGTCCTCATTATAATTATTGATACACTATTTTAAAAATAGTGAGGATCGCTAAAACAACTTGCTAGAACCATCACTCCACTCTACCCAGACTAGTTCTGCTATGTTCTCACCTCCCGAGAAGAAAAATGGAACAAAAGGGTGAGCTCAACTAGCCCGAGAAAGAATATTATGACTAAGATAATATACAACAAATTATCATTAGTCTTCAACAGAATAATCGATAAAATATAATAGACAACAAGTTTTAGATCAACAAGCTGCAATGAAAAATAGCAATCCATTAGAAGAGTCAGTAGAAAAAATTCTACTATCTTCTAAGATTTAAAAGTCCATCATCAATATTTTATCCTGTAACATCAATCAATATACATCTTGAATCAAATATTAATCTTTGCACTACTGAGCCAAAGATATTCATTTATATCACCAGGTTGGTCATGTTCATCTCAACACTGTTCATCTTTTACACTACGGGCCAAAGATATTCATTGGTAATCATTCATCTTTTGCACTACTGGGCCAAAGATATTCATTTGTATCATCATTTAGGACTGAGGATGATGAAAAATATTTTAAAGAAAACGAATCCAGTGAGATAACAGATCAAATATTAAGGATTCGTATTACAGTTTATCTGTAAGACCCCGAATTTTATGAAATAAAAGTATTCAATTTTTTTTAAATTACTATTCATGAGTTACTATTCACGAGTTACTATTCACGAGTTACTATTCATGAGTTACTATTCACGAGTTACTATTCATGAGTTACTATTCATGAGTTACTATTCACGAGTTACTATTTATGAGTTACTATTCACGAGTTACTATTCATGAGTTACTATTCACGAGTTACTATTCACGAGTTACTATTCATGAGTTACTATTCACGAGTTACTATTCATGAAACATGATAAAAAAATTTAAAAGAAGGCATTACTCGATAATTGTTACGGTAATTCTTTGTTCATATTTTATTTTATTGATTCAATAATTGCTACGTTGATATTTTATATTATTGTTATTTCAATAATTGTCACGCAACGATATTTTCCATTATCGGACAATAATTCATATTATCTGAATAATATTATTGGATAACATTATTGGCAATGCCTAGAAAGTTCTGTCTCTAAGGAGAGGTTTGGTCACCTAATTGCTGCTGTGAGATGAGAGAGATCCTTATTGAAAGCCCCTCTTTCTGAGGAGCGGCACAGGTTGCGATCTTTGTGATTCTGTAATATTATTTGTGAATAATTAATTATTGATTTATATGATGAGGAAAATATTGATTTTATGTGGATATAGATGGAGAAAATTTTTAATGTGACAATTGTTGAAAATTAATATTTTATCTTTTAAAATAATTCATTTAAATATATTATTTTAATAATATATTAACGGTGATATTTTTATAATGAATGTGGGATATATGAGTATATGAGGAGGAAGAGTATTTTTGTGGCATTAATTGTTTAACACATGTTTTGTGTGTTGGTGGATCCATTTCTTGACCGAAAATTGATTATAGACTGTAAAATCGACCGTTTGTGGATTTCGGTCAATTTCTATTTGGAATTTGGAAAAACTTTCTTCTGCAAAGTTGTAGAGAATTGAATTTCCTATAAAAAGTCGCGAGATTCAAATTTTTTGATAAAAGAGCTATTTATTGTGAATTATTGAAGTTTTGGTATATCGGGTGTGAATTGATTTTTGGAGTTTAAATTATTTTTGTTAGAAAAACGATTTTTGTATTTTTTTGGACATCATTAACATGTGTGGCTGGTGTTTTTGACCAAAAGGTGGGCTAAGGAAAATTTGTATAATTATATTAATATTATATTCAATTTTCTGCTTTGGTGTTCTAAGTATTTTCCAATAAATATGGTGCTTAGGTTAGAATTGAAAATCACACCAGAAACTGAAGTTTTCTCTCTCTATATTATCGGTATATTCTTGTGAGTATTTTGAGTATACTTTGAGTATTGCTATCTGGTGCAAGTTAGATTCAAATATTCGATCAAAATCTTGCTCTTTTGAGGTAAGGGATAGTAAGGGATTTTAAGGGTTATTATGTTTTAGTTTGAAATTTTTCCGAACCTTCAAAAATTCGGAAAAATTGGAAATGATATTTTGATGAGTTTTAGTAGAGTGTGTCCAAAATGGCGATTTTTGGATGTATAGATAGGAGTTATGGATTTTATGAGAAAAGACTATTTTAAAAGTAACTATTTATAACTCCTTGTGATTAACTCCAAAATTGATGAAATTTTTATTGGGAGTACATCTATATAATATCAATATACCGTAAAATTTCAAATTTTGGATAAAAGTATAATTTATGATAAATGTTTAAATATTCGTTGGTTTTGGCCATATGAAAAATAGTAAATGAATTTTTTAAATTTTGAGAAAAATATATGTTTAATATGGGACTATGTTATGCTAAATCCCGGAAAAGAAATATTTTTGGAACCGATTTGGTATTTTCATGAAAATGTTCTAGTTATGAGTAAATGAATTAAATATGTTATGTGAAGTAAGAAAATTGGAAAATATGATTTTATGGCTTGAGAATCATATATGAGGTATATCTGATTTTTTGATGAGGGTTTTGGTTATTGGTGATCAAATATTATGAGTTTGGCATTTTATGATGATTAAATGCATTAATTAGTAAAGTGTAAACAATTTAATTAAATTGTTTATAAGTTTTAGAAATGATTAAAATATTATTGTAATATTAATAATATTAGATTATGAGATTTCTAAGTGATTTATAACATTTGGATTAAGGTGTTATAAATATGGATATGAATTTTATTATGAAACTTTATCTTTTGTGTCGAGGTTACTATGCGCGTATCACGGTACTATGTATTTAATACGAGTCTTATTCCTGACAATTGGTTTCTTCTCGACCAAATTATCGTTGATTTATGAATCTTACTCTTGAAATTTAAACCATGTTTTGATTATATTATTTTTATATAACATTCTTATAACCCTAATGATAATATTTCTCTTTGACTTGAGTGTAAAGATGGGTAGATTATTGGTATGATCGTGACTATAGGTTCTCTTTGGCGATGGTGCAAAAGTTGAATTGTTGGTAGGTATGATCATGACCATTGAATTTACAATTGAATATTTTTAGCTTAAGTGCAAAGGTGAATTGATCAACATGGTTATAATTATTGTTATATAACTTCACGAAATGATTATGTATTTCTTTGATATATGAATATCTTTGGCTCGTTGTGCAAAGATGACTTGTTGATGAATATCTTAGCTTTGTAGTGCAAAGATGAATTATTGATGAATATCTTTTGCTCGTAATGCAAAGATGACTTGTTGATGAATATCTTAGCACAGTAGTCTGAAGATGAATTATTGATGAATATCTTTTGCTCGTAATGCAAAGATGACTGTTGTTGAATATCTTTAGCTTTGTAGTGCAAAGATGAATTATTGATGAATATCTTTGGCTCGTAATCTGAAAGATGACTGTTTGTTGAATATCTTTAGCTTTGTAGTGTAAAGATGAATCGTTGATGAATATCTTTGGCGCGTGGTGCGAAGATGAATTTATTAGTATGATTATGAGCGAGGCTGTGATTTGGTATAACCATGATATTTGATGTTTCGGTAAAGGCAATGATGAAAATTATCTTCGTCACCGGATGAGAAGAGGAATTTAGAATCACAATTATGATTATGAGTTATTCATATGATTGTGGAAAGGAACTGTTGATTGATGTTACGAGGATAAAATATTGTTGGTGGACTTTTAACGTGGAGAAGACAATAGACTTTATAGTCTATTTGACTCTTTTAATGGATTGCTCGTTCATTTGCAACTATGGTTGAAAAGTTTTATCATCTACCATATGTTCTAAATCTACGATTTATTCTTGATGAAGACTATTGATAATTTATTTATCTTTAGTCATAATATTCTTTTCTGAGCTAGTTGTGCTCACCCTTTTGTTTCACAATTCCTTTCAGGTAATAAAAGTGTAGCTGGGTTGAGCGGGGATAACAAGGGAATATAACGGTGGTCTATAGTTGTTGAGGTTCTCCCTAAAGAGGTGAGGCGAACCCAACTTTGGAAGGGTGTTTTGTCATTATCATACAAGATGTCTAATGACATACAAACTCGTGTTATCATAAGACATGGTTGTGCTCATCCACTTGCTGAGTATATTTACAAGCACTACCTATATAATCTTGGTGTTTGTTTGGAGTATAATACCCAATTAGAGACAGTGGAGATAATGATATGTCAAGAGAAGACTCACCATTGGGAAGAATATGATAGTAATCTTCTCATTTTTCTTTGGGGTCTATTGGGTCAACCAAGGATAATTCTGTGACCATATGATATCTACCATAACCTAAAAGCATAGCCTCCCATGTACGAAGGTTTCCTTGAGCACTTCCCAAAGATTCTAATTTCTAAAACAGTTTTTGACTATACCTTTATGTAAGGTGTCATTGTGACGTGCTACAGTTGGTATATATTTGTATCCAAACTCACAGCATATGTGTTGTTGTATTTTGCACGACAATTGTTGTAATAAAGTTGTAGTTGTTTTTCGTACCATATATTTGGCGACTCATAATGGGTTGGATGGAATGGACCTATTTTGGGGTCGTTACATTATCCAAGTTCAATAATATTCCGAAATAACCAATTTTGAAGTAGAATTCAAAAATAATGATCAAAACATGGATATAATCAAAGATAGTAACCATAATAGACAACTTGGACAAAAAGAAGAAAATTTCATTTTTTGGTGAATAGTGCCGTATACGTGAATAGTGGCGTATACGTGAATAAATAACTCCCCACACAAAAGTTCCAAATTTGATAAAAGTTCATGCTAATATTTGGCGTAATAATATTATTAAAAAAATATCATTTAAGAAGAAGATAATATCCCTTACCTCAAATTATCGATTACTTCTTATCGGAATATCGGTATTAAATTTGAAAAAAACTTGCAATTGATTAACGAAACTCACAAAGTATCTAAATACTCATAAAATACACTCAATAATCTAGAGAGAAAGAGAAAAACTTGTTTACGGTGTGATTTTCAATTCTAACTTAGCCTCTATTTATAAGAAAATGTTAGCCTTGGCAAAGCGGACTTAACTTTCTTATGACTTTGATGGCTTTACCTGCTACTATTCCCACCCACCACATTTGAATAAAAAATCTCAGCACATTTCTTCACCAACCAAAAGTGGGGCCCACCAATTCTAGAATTTTCCACAAAAATGATTTATAACCTGATTTCCGAATCAGCACCTCTTAAAATTCATAAAAAATCATACGCTCATTTTTACTAGTTCAAAATTTGTGGACATATACTCAACTTATATATGTATAACATATCCAAAAATTACAACGATCCAACGGTCAGATTAAAAATTATAACTCCATGTAATATATCTCAAAAAAACACTAGTTTGATTTTTAATACCTCCAATCCGACAAAATACTAATAAAACACCTCAACATTAATTCCTTCATTTATAACCACATAAATAAATCCATCATTTATATCCACATAAAATAAATATTTCCTTATCATATGAATCAATGATTAATTATTCACAAATAATATTACAGAATCACATTTATGATGACCAGTTTGTTCCCGAAAGAGGGAATTTCAATAAGGATTTTTCCTTCTTGGCGCGATTAGGTGACCAAACCTCTCATTGTGAGAACTTTCTAGACATTGCCAATAATGTTATCTAATAATATTATTCCAAATAATCTGAATTCTTGATCGATAAAGGAGATCTTTGTGCGATGACGATAATTGAAACAACAATAATATAAAATATCAATGCATTAATTATTGAATCAATAAAATAAAATATTGAATAAGTAACTCTTCGTGACAATTATTGAGTAGTGCCTTCTTACGTAAGGATCAATAATTCAACAATCTTGCAATACCAATCTGGTATCTTCTCTTTGTCAACAATAGCGTATTACTTTACTTTAACCACCGGGTATTCCAACAGTGTTAACGGTAACAACTATGCCGTTATTCAATTTTGTCGTTTTCTTCATTCGACCGTTATCTGTTATGGGGCCCACAATTGGCTGCGCCGTCGTACGAATATTCCCCGACAGAAAGAATATTCCCCCAACAAAATGAATATTTTATAACCACTTACTTATTTTGCAAAATTTTCACATTTCACCCATAACCAAAGTTATTATATCAAATTAATACCTTATTATTCACAATAATAAATAAAGGAAATTTGATTTTATTCATTAAAAAGTTGGGGTTTTACAAAAATCATCCCGTCATATCATCTATTCACCAAGAAATAATAAAATTAAACATGAAATTTACCAAGAAATAATTAAATTAAGCATGACCCCATAGCACGTAAACAATAAAATTAGTATTTATTAGCCAAAATCACAATGAAAGTTTCAAATATTTGAAGTGATAACACACAAAAAGCATTTCACATAATAATTCCACATTTAGAAAATGAAATTGTAAAAAGACACTTCATTAAAATATAAAATACTAGATTTTTATTACCTTTTAAACACAAAATGATCTCTCGACAATGTTTTCGGCACATCCACTTGCACAAATGTCTTGGGGCTGATTACAATTACAAAGGAAAACTATGAATTGCTTCAGTTTGTAACCATGGGGATAGGCACATCAATGAACATTTGCTTGATTAAATTAGGCAAATATAAATCTAACAAAGAAAAAAAATCAAATCTTTCAAGTATCTCAGATATATAAACAATCAATAAAAAAGGAGCATTAAATACCTTTAAGTTTTTTATGTTCACCAAGCTCCGTAAACCAAAGAATTATCTAAAAGATAATTTACAAAAGGTAGATCGGAAGCTACGGATTTTACACTAAAATAAGCACATTCTCGATGGTACATTATTAAGTTTTTTAAAAACACCAAATTAGAAAATCGGTATATGTATGCATTAACATATCCGTGTACAGGTGATAAAAACTGCATATGATTATTACCTTCTTCTCAGCAAATGTATTTGCAATTTTGTTGATAAAATGGGGTTTGGGACCCGACCCATCTGGAAAATCCGCTGGTGAAGAGGATAAAGACGATAACTTCTCTGAATTTATGGTGGATTTGTCTCCCCCAGTGGAGATCAGATTTCACAAGGCAAAACAATAAACTAAATTATGACAGAAGAAGTCTCTAGCCTCTAGGTTAACAGTGCATGACGTCATTTCAAAAAAGATATTTTGCAATAGAAAGAACTGAAACAATCCAATTTCAGGAGAACATATAGATCAAACTATCATCGTACCTTATGTGTCAAGATACCGCCAGAAGAAACAGGTATTTTGCAATAGAAAGAACAGAAAAAATCCAATTTCAGGAGAACATATAGACCAAACTACTGTTGTACCTCATATGTCAAGATCTGCCGGAAAGAACAGGGATGGCAAATTGTGACATTGGAAACAACTCCATTTGCAGAAAGCACACAAATCTTTCTAGGGCCCTTTTGAATTAGCGATGGGATCTTTGAAGCAACATCCTTGAGGAAACATTTCTGTTCAATTTTGCACTTAAACCCTAACTATTACTTAGCTCGTTAAATGCATAACGAGAGAAATGGTGAAGATCTGAAATGATTTGGGGAAAGTGTTTTATCTTAAAAAAACATTTATCTGCGAAGCGGTTCCGTCTTTGACCGTCGCTATAGATACTACCATATAACGATGATTCCGTGTGCCATCCATCGCTATAGCTCGTCGCTATATGTCAAATTTCTAGTAGTGATAATCGTGTATTCATTAGTATCACGACCACAAATTATCCATGCACTACGGGCCAAAGATAATCGTATTCATTCATCAATGGTCCCGATCATGCCATAAAACAATTCATCTTTGCACTACTGCGAAGAGAATCCATAGCCATAATCATACCAAAAATTGTCCATCAATGCACTACGGGCCAATGAGGACTTTTTCCACATCATTTGTAACATTACGGTCATGATTACCTTTGAATAATCCACAGTCATAATCACACCAAGTCCATCTATGCAATACGAATACGAGATAACTTTCAACAAAATATAAACATGAGGATGATGATGAATGATATAAGAATTCAATAAAACAAGTTCAAGAATTAATTTATCCGAGGAATTAATAACGTCTAAATTGTCAACATGATACTTCTTTGTGAGTAAAATTCAAGAATGCTCGGAAGAATATTTCCATGAAAAGATACTAGATGAAGCGCAAATATCGAGGATATTCTACTAATTTCATGGAGTATAGAAGTCAAAACTTTAACCAACTAGGGTATAATAAAGAATGGAATAACAAAAGAAATCACCATGCATGCGGTACTTGCATGATGACAGTCATTCAATGAGAAAAATAAGTAATGGAACCGGTCAAGGTAAATTACTTGCAAAGCGGATATTCCAATGAATAATAATAAAATAAAAATCGGTCCGGCGTAAACACACACGACATGATATTCCAATAGAATAATAATAAAGAATGGAACCCGAGTCCCAAGCGTAAGCGCATGACGCGGATATTACGATAGAATAATAAATAATGGATTTAGGTCCGGCGTAAACGCACAGACAGGATATTCTGACAGAATATTAAAGAACGGAATATTAGAAGAATTTCACCATGTATGCGGTACTTCGCATAAACAGGTTATTCCAACAGAATAATAAGAATGGAATAACAACAGCTCTCTTCATGAATACGAAAGAATAATACCCCTTACGAGTACAACAAATAATATTCCCTACCTTTAGAAAAACTGAATACTGGAGTAGTGAAGTAGCAGAATACTTTTCTTCTTTCTCTCTATAATTTCTCTCTCTAGAGTTTCAGTGAATTTGTAAGAAATAATGAAGGAATGAGCTTCTATTTATAGGAGAATGGATTGAATAGTAACTAATTCATGAACGGTTCATATTGATTTACTATGCAGTATTAATAAAAATAATATATATTATATATATATTAAATTTATATAACATGATGTCTTTGCAAATTCACGGATCAAAGTTGTGATAACACACTGATGCAAATTTCAAACAACCAACCAATAAGATCAAAACAAAAATAAAATATAATACATATATATATATATATATATATATATAAACATATATAGATATATATATATATATATATATATATATATATATAATATTACAACACCCATCAACTTTTCCACCACCCAAAATCAATTTATAATAAAACAACCAACATTAATTATCAACCCATCCACTTTTCCACCAAAACCCACTACCACACACACTCACACACTAAATTCCACCAACAAGTCACTCTCACACATCACTCTCACCCATATCATTATATATATATATATATATATATATATATATATATATATATATATATATATATATATATATATATATACACACACACACACACACATCTTACACTTATATATATAATTTCCTCCTCTATACGTAACTTCCTCTCACCCCCAATTTTAAAATCAGTTTTTCAACACATATGGGCCCCACATGTGGGCCCCACCTTTAAATAATTTTCTACCGATTATTTTGAAAAATGGGTAAATAGGAATCAAAATAATAAGCAAAACTGAGTGACTTCTCACGTAAGCATCAATAATCAATCTGGTATTTACTTATGCAACCACGTATTCTTCAGTACTTTTACTACCGAGTAGTTCAACAGTATTAACGGTAAAACTTTCGCCGTTATTTTCATAAAAATATTTTTGTTGTTTTTTCAATCTGACAATCATTCTGTTGTGGGGTCCACCAATGATTGCGTCGTTGTACGAATATTCCCTACTAAAACGAATATTCCCCGACCAATCGAATATAATACAACAACTTGTATACTTTGCAAAATTTCTAAATACTACCCACAACTATAACATTATATCAAATCCACACCATAATATTAAAAAAAATATTTCGAGAAATTTAAATCTTTATTCATAAAATCTGGGGTCTCACAATCTCCCCTCCTTATGGAATTTTGCCCTCGAAATTTACGTGTATGTACACGTATCTGCAACATATCGCGAATACTTTGTCGATTCTAACTCTTGAGGTATAACCTTTAAGCGTAGAATATATTCCGAGATTTAAACAGTGCATCTTCATACGTTAAATCATCCGCTATCTCGTCCGGGTTTAAATCAATAATGTGGTTGGTCGTCCACATATTTACGTAACATCGATACGTTAAAAACGTTATGAACACGCAACATACTTAGTGGTAAAAGCGAATCTATAAGCCACGATTCCTACTCGATCGAGGATTTCAAATGGGTCAATTAAATCGAGGGTTGAGATTTTCTCTCTTAAATCGATTCTTGCTTCTAGAATAACGCCTCTTGAACCTTCTTCTTCACATTAAATCGACTCGGGTAATATTCATAAAATATTTGATGATCAAATTGCAAAAAAAATGCGAGAGCGTGTAAAATCGAGTTTAAAAATTTACAAACCATATACGGATCACCCTTTATGCACAATTATTAATTAAGCGAAAAGATAAAGAATAAATCATACCCTTGAAGATCGAGCTTCCTCGGTACAAGTTCACCTCCAAATCCTTTTCGCGTTCGACTTGAATCCACGGGTTTGGTTCCTTCCTTTGATCGGCGTTAGCCACCCAAATGTTTGGCCTCTGGGTGATCCACGAGGAAGAATAAAATTGAAAGAAGAAGGGGTGTTTGGCTCGAACCTAGTTTTCTATCTCTATAGAAAAGGTGTCTCTCTCACAAATTGGAATTATTACGTATATGTTGAAAAAAATCAACCCCCCCCCACACCCATAATAAGACTCCTCTTATTTATAGATGTGGGCAACCCACCTTAACAATTAAGGAATTGGGTTTTATTTAATTAATTAAATTCTTTTAATTAATTAAGCTCCCTAATCTTATTAGGGATAATTAATTAAACTCCTTTAACTAATTTTCCTTCTAATCGATTAGGAATAAATGAGAAATACTTATATTAAATTAATTCCTAAACTCTTTTAGAAATTAAAATAATAATAATTGTAATAATATTAATAAGACTCCTCTTATTAATTTATATTTAATATTTCTAAAATATTAAATAATAAATATTAAACTATTTAATTTATTCTATCATCACATAGATTAAATTAAATATACATAACTATATTATTACGATTATGCCATTAACTTCTTAAATAATTATTCTTCCTTTTGTATGGTGTGACCCTTTAGGTTCTCCGTATTAAGCCGGTTGTGAATAAATCAATTAGAACAATTCTAATCTTATTTAAATAAATAAATTAAACAATTAATTTATTTAAATAAATAATATTTATTCTCTGATAGGGATAAGCCTCCTAGCGATCAGCGACTTTCCGGATAATATAGATTTCAACATTAATCATTAAAGAACCTTTGAGTAAATAGTTCTTGAAATGCATTCAATCCTTCCACCATCTGATGTCCCAATTAAATATAAGGCATGGAATTCTTTGTCAAAGTCTTATTTTATTTAATTATATGTATTTCGATCCTTAAATGCCTGACTCGAATAATGCAAATTAGAAACTCCTTTCTAATTTCATTACGCCTTAACCCGGACTCTTTGGGTTGTCATTTATCGAATCACATAGGACATTTCTCTTCTTTTATTAGAAGTGGTAGATTCTTTATTGATCATACATTATCTCCATATACTGACTTATTATACCCAAGCATACCCTTTGATATACCTAAGGGTCTTAAGGAATAAGTCAAAGTATAACTCATCATACACAAATCTATGATGATCTCAGTCGAAGGATTACTTGTCTTACTATCACTCTGAGAATTCTATTGACGAGCAAATAAAACTCCATTAGGTATTCCTTAGCGAGCCACGTTCGATGAACTTATTCTCTAATAAGCACCTACATACTTGCTTTAGTGTCTCCACACAAATGATCGTGAGATCAATCATCCTCATCGATGAGCAAACAGCGTATGTACCCGATCTATCCGGATTCACTAATCCCCGATTTAGTAATCGATGATTGGGAACTATTTTAGTTTTAAGCTTTCTAAAATTTAGATCTCATTAGAATGATCATCATCATTATTCTAAAAGCATTGCTTAAAACTATGGGTTTATCACATATTATAAAAACGACATCATGTAGATAATTAAAAGCCTTTAATAAATTAATACTTTTTATTAATAAATGAATAAGATTATTCTGAAAGTATATGCTTTATCATCAAACATGATTGGCTTGTGTGCATACTACTTTCAATCTCCCACTTGCACTAAAAGCGATCGTCGTGGTATCTTATACTCTTCTTCTCTAAGTGGCGATTATCCTGTTTGTTGGATAAGCTTTAGTTAATGGATATGTAATGTTGTTCTTGAGAGTCCACTATCTCTATAGTGATTTCCCATCTTTCGATGATTTCTAATAATCAAATGAAAGTGCCCAACACATGTTTAGATCGAGATGAGACTTAGGAACTATTCTAGTTACGTAATGAACTTTTAATCCAAACAATCAACTTGCGACTTCATTTATAGCTATATACTTTGTCTTTATCACTAAACCGACAACTCTTTCTTTGTTTGGAACCTTTCAATTCAACTTTGCCCTTTGTTCAGATAACACTTTACCTTAAAGTGGATTTTTACGTCATCTTGAGTGCATACGAAAAACTTGAGTGCATTAAGCCCTCTGGTTTTAATTTAGACCCACCATGAATATGATCACATCCTTAGTCTTGGGTTAAGCACTTTAAGATGTTTTCAGCGACTTCATGATGAACTTCTCCATAATATGGTGATCGACATCGGTCTCGTATATTTCATTGCATACATGATTGTCACTCATGCGACCTCTCTTTTTTGAGAGTCTGTGGGGACTATTAAGAGAGATACACTCCATAGCTCATCGACATGAGACATCTCTTGGAGTTTGCCATGCTAAACGACTTTAGCATCAAATGAATATCGTTCCTTGGGTTAAGTCGAGCATCCTCTTAAATCTATCTATATAGATTTATATCCCCAATTAAGATACTCTTCCCAAATCATTCATGGAGGAATGTTTAACAACTTTATCTTTCTTGATTGTAGCATTGGTATGTCATTCCTTATCAGTAGTATATCAACATATAATACTAGGAATGTCACGATGCTCCCCTTTGACCCTTTTGTACACACATTCTTAGAAAAATCAAACTCTTTTGATTGCCTCATCCAAGCATGTTCGTATTTGAGAAACTAACCATTTCTCACGGATCATCATCTTCTATGATGTGTCTTCCTCATCATCATCATCATCATCATCTATGATGAATCCATACCTCCTAGGTATCTTGGTACTATTCGATTACGATTGAGGTTGTGGTATATAGAATTATCTATAGAGTTCCTCTTATTTGACTTATAGTGTTTTGTGGTTCTTGAACTCTTGAAGATCTATTATCCTCCCACTAGCCCTTTTAATGATAAACACCTTTTTATCTTAGAAGGCGGCGTGTTTCATAATAACAAACACCTTTTGCTAAGTAGGATTATAGAACATATACCTAAACTTACTTTAGGATGTCCCTGAAATCATACTTGTCAAATCTTGTCCCAAACTTATCCTTTGAAACCTTTTCACATAAGTTGGACAACCCCTTATCTTAACATACTTAAGATTAGGAATCCTCCACATCCATAACTTTTATGGAGTCTTGGGGCGGATTTTGAGGTTACCTTTTAAATAGATATCTCGACCATTTCTAGGACATTATCCTGAAGAAGGTCTTTGGAATGTCGGTAAAATCATTATGGACCGCACCATGTGTCAACAAGTGCGATTTTTTCATTCGGATACATCAATCAATTATTATGTATCGGGGATGTGTCCATTATGAAAAAACCATTTGAGATGATCTAGAAACTTATTGCACAAGTATTTATTCCTTGATCTAATCAAAGAATCTTAATACTTTGCCAATTTGTTTCACTTACGAATTCTTTGAACCTTTCAAATAATTCACACTTGTATTCAACAAATACACACATTCGACTCTTTGAATGATCATCTCCTTTTCTTATACTAATTTGTTCAATATGCAAAATTATTTTCATGTAAATCAGTATACAAAATTTATTAAGTAATATTCGATTCTATACAAAACATTATTATTATAAATAGAACAACAATTGTTCTTAATTATAATACCAAAGATTTCATTGTCCAACAATAAAATGGAAATAATATTTTTAACAAGAAGCTGGAATCTGATAACAACTTATTGACTTAATAGATTTGCCGTAGGCATTGCTAAACTATAAGTTTCTATGGCTAATATGGCAACCTTTTGCTTCATTTTCACACATAGGATTACTTATATTTGTTTAGCTTTCTACTTACCTTTGGTCCTTTCATAAATCTATATTTATGATAACCAAAGTCGGTATCCAATACCCAGTAGAACCTTGACTTAAAGAAAATTTATTTTAAATCATGAACAAAAATTGTATTATATGTAAAACTTCACTAAGCTTCTTTGGTTAGCCTCTGCAAATGCTTCTCATGATTTCTTTCCGATGTCGAGGCTTATTGCGGTGGAAGCAAACTCCTTTGCTTTATCCGTGTCGGTTTTGTTCTTATTATCCTTTGTTTTTGCCTTTCTATTTACCTTCTTTGAATCGTTCTTCTTTTGAGAAGATCCTTTGGCCCCTACCGGTAAGACTTGATCTTTCTTGGTTGGAAAGTGACTCTCAACATTTTTCAATATGTTAAGCAAATCGGCGAGTGATATATCTAGCTTGTTCATATGAAAATTTCACAACAATTATGTGAAAGAGTCAGGGAGTGAGTGCAAGATCAAATCTTGGCTCAACTCTCCATCCATGACAAAACCGGTTGTCTAATTGATCAATCAAATTGATTATGTTAAGAACTTTTTATGCATCTTATAGTGCCATTGGCCGTTCTAGATCGGAAGAGCTCCTTAGATGTCGATATCTATCGGTCTACTTTCCTCACCATCAACTACTTGATGTGCGGGAATATAGTAGGAGCATCCATAGTTTCATCTTGTGTGCTGAAGCTTCGTTACTCGTGGATCTGAGCATGATGCGTTGAGCCAATTGTGCATCATCTTGCCACTTTCTAAAAGTAGCAATCTCTTCCTCGGAGGCATTATGCGCAACCATTGCGAGGATAGGCGTATTAAGGACATAAGATAGCTTTTTAAACTATGAGAACTATTCTCAAATTCCTTAACCAATCAGTTTAATTGATTACGTTAATTTAGCATCTAATATGCTTCGCGATGATAGTAATTTTAGACATTGTAAAATTACGTAAATGAATTTGTAATTAACAACATTTTAACATACATTCTTTTATTAATTACCAAAATAAATTAGGTCTTGTTTTAAATTGGTATCTCCCACTATTTTTTCTTCAAACTATATTACCCTCACTTATATAGTTAAATAAAAAATCTAATTAAAGATTTGCTAGTGAGAATAAGGATCCCATTTCAAATGTATATAGCCTTGTGGTGACACAACAAACTATATATAAATAAATAGGTGAAACAACTTTTGTCGATTACATCAACTATCTGACTCCTTTTATTTTGCCTCTTAGATTATTTTGATCAGTGGTGGCACATCCAGAATCAAAATTATCGAGTTAAATCAACCTAGCACTCCATATATTCAAAAAAAAAATATATCATCCTTGTGGTGACCTGACAAAACAATATTGTTCAATTTTCTTTATAAGCATCAAATGTGATAAATTAACATCTTAAATACTTAATACTTGCCTTGTGGTGACCTGACAAACTCATATTAAATATTTAATACTCTATTAATTTTATCATGCTAGAAAAAGCGACGTTCGATATTCAAATATCTTTGAGCAGCTTAGGACTTAATATAAAAAATTGAGGGGTTTGTTATTAATTTGTCTCATCTTGTTTAAGCGCATGCATATATATATATATAAAATACGCGTCGTATTAATGAACATCTGAAGCATGTTTGCATAATATATATATATATATATATAGTATAAGCATGCACGTATAGAATCTATATTCTACTTTCGGATTGATTATGGACTTTTATTCTAGTTTGGTTCACTAGAGCCACCAAGTGAACCAAAAGGTCAAACTCCCCAAGGTGCGAAAATAATATTTAAATATAACTATTACATTTAAACTTGGGCTCCATTACTGACGGGTCTTGGCGCTCTCCTTGCTCCTTGATCTCCAATTTTTCAAAATTAATTCTAACTATTCCTATTACAAAACTATTTAAAATAAATAGAAACCTTGATCGTGATCGAGGGAAATGCATAGGAGGAGATAGAATTTACATTAAGAAAAATTAGAGAAGGCAGTCTGTGAGACCCCATTTAATAAAACCCGTACATTCGTGCATCCAACTAAAATAAAATCCAATCACATTGGTCGATAGTCCATAATCAATCCCATTTATTATCATACACATCATCATATGCATCATCGATAAATAACATTCATCTTATGAATAATAAACATTTAATATATATATTGATATCATTTAATGGGCAAATTTAGTTAGTATAAAATCTAATTTTGAATCAAAATAAACTCCTTTATTTTAATCAAATTTAAATCAAAATAAAACTATTTTATTTTAATTTATCCAATTTTGAATAAAATAAACTATTTTATTTTAATCAAAATCTTTAATCAAAATAAACTCCTTTATTTTAATTAATTATGGAATCGATTCCATATAAAAAAAAAAAAATCTTTAATTAAAATAAACTCTTTTATTTTAATTAATTATGAATCGATTCCATGTAAAAAAAAAATTATTAAAGGAAACACGGATTATCTTTCTATTCACAAATAAACTCCTTTATTTTTGAATAATATGAAATCTTATTTCATATTTAAATAAACTCCTTTATTTAAGGAAATTAGGATTCTCTTTCTATTCACAAATAAACTCTTTTTATTTTGAATAATATGAAATCTTATTTCATATCTAAATAAACTCCTTTATTTAAGGAAAGATGGATTTACTTTCTTTCACAAATAAACTCAAATAATAAAAATCTTTTATTTTCTAAATTTTAAAATGGAAAATAAAATAAACTCCTTTTTAGGAAAATATAAAATCAATTTCAAATTAATTAGTTATCATGGAATCCAATTCCAACTCTAATTAGTTAGCATGAAATTTAATTTTAAAATTAAAATAAACTTTTTATTTTAATATTAAAATAAACTTTTTATTTTAAAATTAAAATAAACTTTTTTTTTAATTATAAAAATAAAAAATAAAATATTTATATATAATATATAAAATAAAACTTTTATTTTAAAATTAAAATAAACTTTTATTTAATATATATATATATATATATATATATATATATATATATATATATATATATATATATATATATATATATATATATATATATATATATATATATATATATATATATATATATATATATATATATATATATATATATAAAATATATATATATATTATATATATATATATATATATTTATTATATATATTTATTATATAAATATTTATATTTATTAATATTTAATTATTTTTTGATATTATATAAATATATATTTATATTATATATTTATATTTTATAAATATATATATATATATATTTTAAATATTTTAATAAAAGCGATATATTTTATTTTTTTTTTTATTTTTTTTTGATTTATTTAAATTATTAAAAAAATTTTTTTTTTTTTTTTTATTTTTTTTTTTTTTTTTTTTTTTTTTTTTTTTTTTTTTTTAAATTTTATCTGATAAAATTATGCCCAATTAAATTATTACAAACACATATCAATATACATATCAAATTAAAACAATTAATAATTAGCATAAAGGTTTGGCTCGATGCCTTTTTAGGTTTGTAATATTCATGAACGCTGATCAAATTGCAAAAAAAATGCGAGCGTGTAAAATCGAGTTTAAAAATTTACAAACCATATACGGATCACCCTTTATGCATAATTATTAATTAAGCGAAAAAGATAAAGAATAAAATCATACCCTTGAAGATCGAGCTTCCTCGGTGCTGAGTTCACCTCGAATCCTTTTCGCGTTCGACTTGAATCCACGGGTTTGGTTCCTTCCTTTGATCGGCGTTAGCCACCCAATGTTTGGCCTCTGGGTGATGATCCACGAGGAAGAAGAAAATTGAAGAAGATGGGTGGTTGGCTAAACCTAGTTTTTTATCTCTACATAGAAAAGGTGTACTCTCCCACAAATTGGAAATTATTACGTATGTTGTTGAAAATCGACACCCCCCCACCACGTAATAAGACTCCTCTTATTTATAGATGTGGGCAACCCACCTTAACAATTAAGGAATTGGGTTTTATTTAATTAATTAAATTCTTTTAATTAATTAAGCTCCCTAATCTTATTAGGGATAATTAATTAAACTCCTTTAACTAATTTTCCTTCTAATCGATTAGGAATAAATGAAATACTTATATTAAATTAATTCCTAAACTCTTTTAGAAATTAAAATAATAATAATTGTAATAATATTAATAAGACTCCTCTTATTAATTTATATTTAATATTTCTAAAATATTAAATAATAAATATTAAGCTATTTAATTTATTCTATCACCATAGATTAAATTAAATATACATAACTATATTATTACGATTATGCCATTAACTTCTTAAATAATTATTCTTCCTTTTATGGTGTGTGACCCTTTAGGTTCTCCATATTAAAGCAGGTTGTGAATAAATCAATTAGAACATTCTAATCTTATTTAAATAAATAAATTAAACAATTAATTTATTTAAATAAATAATATTTATTCTGATAGGGATAAGCCTCCTAGCGATCAGCGACTTTCCGGATAATATAGATTTCAACATTAATCATTAAAGAACCTTTGAGTAAATAGTTCTTAAATGCAATTCAATCCTTCCACCATCTGATGTCCCGATTAAATATAAGGCATGGAATTCTTGTCGAGTCTTATTTTATTTAATTATATGTATTTAGATCTTAAATGCACAACTCAAATAATGCAAATTAGAAACTCCTTTCTAATTTCATTACGCCTTAACCAAGGACTCTTTGGGTTGTCATTTATCGAATCACATAGGACATTTCTCTTCTTTTATTAGAAGTGGTAGATTCTTTATTGATCATACATTATCTCCATGTACTGACTTATTATACCCAAGCATACCTTTTGATATACCTAAGGGTCTTAAGGAATAAGTCAAGTATAACTCATCATACACAAGATACTATGATGATCTCAAGTCAAGGATTACTTGTCTTACTACTATCACTCTGAAATTCCTATTGACGAGTGAATAAAACTCCATTAGGTATTCCTTAGCGAGCCACGTTCGATGAACTTATTCTCTAATAAGCACCTACATACTTGCTTTAGTGTCTCCACACAAATGATCATGAGATCAATCATCCTCATCGATGAGCAAACAGCGTATGTACCCGATCTATCAGGATTCACTAATCCCCGATTTAGTAATCGATGATTGGGAACTATTTTAGTTTTAAGCTTTCTAAAATTTAGATCTCATTAGAATGATCATCATCATTATTCTAAAAGCATTGCTTAAAACTATGGGTTTATCACATATTATAAAACATCATGTAGATCGTAATAATTAAAAGCCTTTAATAAATTAATACTTTTTATTTAATAAATGAATAAGATTATTTACAAAGTATATGCTTTATCATCAAACATGATTGAATTGAAACTCGAAAAGAAATAAATATCATCTATTTTAGCTTTCTTGGATCAGACTTCTTTTTCCACAATATCAACGCGTCGTGCGGCTTTTACCCATGCATCTTTCATTCTCACTCGTTCAGTTATTTCTTCTTTCAGCTGCTCCTTGACATTTGAATTCTCAGATTCCAGCTTTAATATCGTATACTCTGCAAAAGAGTGCTTCTGTTCAACCATCGCACATCGGGTAATATAATTTTGAATTATTGCATCCTTTTGTTCTACGACCGCCTGCCATTCTTCAGCCTGCTCTTCTAACTCATGAATACGATTTTGCAATTCTACATTTTGATCAATAAGTTCTTCTAATAAATCATCCTCAGGTTCCTCTTCTTCCTCACTCTCTGTTGCTACCTTTGCGACTAGCTTGAGTGCAAATTTTAATTCCTCAATCACCACATGGATATCTCTAATCACATTATCTTGGTTGCTGATTAGAGGTGTCTCCACGGTCTCATGTGCTCCATTGCTATTCTCAACATTTTCGGATGCCATTTTCAAACACTGTCACAAAACAAGGGTTAATTGACATATCACATATTATCCTATACTACGACCAAGCCAATATTAAATACCAAATAAACTTATGTAGAATTATACTAACTTGAAGGAATTCCCGAGTCTCTCCCTCCTAGTTTGTGGCGCCCCAAAATAGGTATACATCACCTATTACGAGTTTGTCAATACATGATGCGAAACAACTTTCTGACTTTATTATTACAACAAGAAAAGCGTGAGTTTGAATACAAATATTATCTTCTGTATAATATCTATACTCAAATAAATCCTCATCACATTTATTGATACATTATTTTACAAAAATGGTGAGGGACTACTAAACAATCCTTTCTAAAACCTTCATTCCATACCCAGGCTGCGTACTTTCATTTATATTCTCGCCTCCACGAAAAAAATGGAACAAAAGGAAAAGGGTGAGCTCAACTTAGCTCGATAAAGAATATTATGACTAAGATAATATCTGACAAATTATCGTTAGTCTTGAACGAGGAAAATATAATAGAATACTGATAGACAACAAATTTTAAATCAATATTATGTGAAATAATAATTCATTAGAAGAGTTAAGTAGAGAATGCAAACTACTATCTTCTATGTATGAATTTAAAAGTTCATCGTCTATCTTTTATCCCCATAACATCAATCAATATATACATCGGAATCAAATATTCATCTTTGCACTTCGAAGCCAAAGATATTCATCGATTAGTCATGTTCATTTAAACACTGTTCATCTTTGCACTTACTGGGCCAAAGATATTCTTGAAAATCATTCATCTTTACTCTGAGGCCAAAGATATTCTTAAGAAATCATTCATCTTTGCACCATGAGGCCAAAGATATTCCATAATATCATCATTTAAGGCCGAGGATGATGAAAAATATTTTTTAAAAGCGAATCGATTGAAACAAAATGACAAGGATTAAGGATTAAGGATTCGTACTTGGTTTTATCCGTCCAAAAATACCTCAAAAATAATCATAGTGGTGTAAAATTCAAGAATGATCAAAACATGGATCTGATCGAGTTAGTATCCGAATAGATGTTTTGAGCGAAAAGAAGAAATTTTATTTTTCGATGAATAATCTGCAGTATCGTGAATAGTCTTGGTATATGTGAATAGTCTTGATATATCGTGAATAATAACTCCAGACACCAAGATAGAAATTCCACAAAAACATCTTCACGCCGTAATGAATAGTACTTTCGTGAATAGTAACTTTCGTGAATAGTAACTTTCATGAATAGTAACTTCGTGAATAGTAACTCATGAATAGTAACCCAGACATGAAAAAGTTCCAAATTTGATAAAAACTTGGATCAACATTTCGATATAATGATATTGAAGAAATAATATCATTACGAAAAAAATAATATCCCTTACCTCGAAAGATCGATACTTAGCTAGAATCTAGGGTATAGTCTTTGAAGGAACTT